>JAJIZL010015079.1:0-20575 GCA_023969395.1 Amblyomma maculatum | reverse complement strand
GCGAGTTCAAGATGAGCTTGTCTCGGCTCGCTGCGGCTCAACCTGCGCCTCCGCCTTTTCATTTCAGTCAACACTTTGTTAGCAGGTAGCGCTGGCAAGCACTTCGAATTCTTCGAATATATCCTCAGCTGTTTATACCTCCATACAAAATAGATTGTGTGGCGTTTGCTAAACGCTATACTAAAACTCGGTCCGACAGGGAGTCGTTTGCGGCACGCTAACTTTATTTCCGTTAGCACCGCTATTTACGCTAACGCTAAACTAAAACTCTCTATTGTATTCAAAGAACGCTTGTCGGCAGGCTGTGAGACATAAAAGATCATGAATGCGAATTCGCTACTCGAAGGCTAGAGGCAAGCGCCAGGTAGTCTGAGGGACCCGAGGCGGCACCTTCTGTGTTAAGGTGTAGAGGAGAGAATAATGCGGAAGCCCTGATGTCTCTGTCCCTGCGGTTAAGGAAGTGAAGGATGCAGTCTCCTCATGGAGAATCTTTGATACGCGTGCCCTGGGCGCCGGTTGGGGAGCTTCCATTTCTCAATTGAAAGGGGCCCATTCAACTCTTCGAGGACAGACGTTTTACGCAATCCCTTAACAATGTCATTAAAATTAAACAATGCCACCCATAATGCCCCATTCGCTTCAGCACGGTGACGACTACACAGTATGCTACCAGCGCCGTTTTGCAGGTTTTCAGTTTCAGTTTACTCAGTTAAATGGCTTTCGGTGCACTTTGGACGTCCCTAAAATAGCACAAAACCTACCGCCTTACCCTTTGATTCATGTTAGCAGCACCCAGGGGAAGTTCGCTGCTGTGTCCGAAATCGGTGACCTATCTACCTTTGACGATGAGAGGTTTATAACGACCTCGTTGACTGACCAGAAGCCGAGGCATGCCATTTTTGCGATAGTTTTCTTTCCGCGAGACGAGTAGCGAGGAAATGTCCAACGACTTTCGATGGAAGAGGGGACAGTACTGCACGGAAACTTTTGTCTTCGTATAGTTGCACAGTACTCTGTGCAGTACCTAGTTTGATTATCTGCTCAAGCTCCGGAAACAGGATAGCGTATGAGAATACAACGATTAACACACCCGTTAGAGGCCGACTCGGTTCCGCGATGGAAGCTGCGCCGCCGCCAGAGACAAACAGCGGTGCAAGATATGAGCGGTATGAGATACTTCAACAAAAAGAGCCGGCAAACAGCCCGTTAACCTTTACCGCAAAAGTACGATAAAAACGCGCCGTAATCAAATCCCTGTAGTTCCCCCCCCCCCCCCCCCCCCCTTCTTGGAACGCGATGGCGGCCAGAACACGGCCGGAGGAGAGGAGCAATAACCTCACGCGCGCACGCAGCGCGGAGCAGACGACGCGGTCGCGTTGAGCGGAGGTTTTGCCAAGGTCTCCACGGAGGGCGCTGGCGCACAAAGCGGCGGAGCGCCCCCTGGCCGAGGTTGTGTCCCCTATAGACCCTATACAGCGCGAGCGCATGGGCGCTGCCATATTTGATCATGTGACCCTTCCGCCATCGCTGGCCTTCGGGCCTTCTGGTTTGACGGCTTTCGGCGCGCTAGTACTCGGCTGCACGGTGCGGCGTACCCGCTATCGCTGGGGACAACGAGCTTCTAGACAGCCAAAAAACTTCCTGTGAAGGCTCATTCTGTGCGTAGGTGCTAAAAAATGCTTAATTTAACCACGTATTTCGTTTATTGCATCCTCCTAAATATCTGCATTGGCTAGAACGTTTCGACAAACCGTCAGCCGTCGACTCTTTTTTTTTATTTTTTTTACCAATTCCCTCTCTTGCGCTCTCAGTGGAAAACATTTTCTGTAAAACAGAATAGATTAAAAACTGATTGTCCCCTCAAACTTTTTTCTTATTCTCTTGCGCAGAGGGCGAACGCATGTTCAGACTGCTGGCTGAGACGCATTATGAATGTTCATTTAACATTGTGCACAATACTTACTGCTCAATATGGACGCGCGTGTAATACCCGACAATTGATAAGATATAATTTTATCTCCTGTAAGCGTCCTGGCTTCAAAAGACTATTACGCTGCTTGAAGGCCGCATCAGGCGCTCAGCGGCGTTCACCTGCGCTCGGGCGAAGGTGACTGGAAACTGCACCGGAATTCAGAACGTACAGTACGCAGCCCAAGCAAACGGGGATATAAAAAAACCTTATCATGGTAAATTTCATATTTGGCCCGTGCATTAGTTTCATAAAAGCAGCAGTTATTACATGTATTTCGGCAGTACTTGTCTAATTAAAGTTTGGTTTTGTTTGTGCGCATGCGGTGTTACGTCCCAAAGCGACTCAGGCTATGAGTGGAGGACTGAGGAAATTCCCATCCCCTTGGGGTTCTTTAATGTGCACTGATATCGCACAAAACACGGGCGCCTGGGTTTTTGACTCCAGCGAAAAGCAGCCGCCGAGGCCGAGATTCGATCCCGCATATCCTAGGGAATAGTATCTAATTAAAGTAAACAGATTCACTTACATGCCCACACTAATTTTCCTTCTCTGCGCAATCAATTCGTATAACTGCATAGACATTAATAGCAACGTCAAGGTACCTCTTAACGCCCTGCGAAAAAAACTCGGCAGCAGTGCAAAGACTCAATATCCAATTCCTGAGAAAACGTCAGGGTCGTTCTCGCATTGCCATGGCTACTGCCGGTGCTAAAACGAGCTGGGGCGTGAGGTATAGCCATTCTCTTCAATTCACAGGCGCTTTCTTGTCCCAGAAAGGAACATGAACTCGTGATACATCTCCCAGAAAAACGGTTGCCTAGGCCATGATGTGCACCTTATGTAGAAAGCGTCTTCTGTTCTTCCGCCAATAAACAGGATCATTAGCTCTACTTCCTCGCAGAATACTTCAATAATACAGATGATACCTGCATCAAAGCAGCGCGGTTTAAAAGTCAGCTGGTATTCTTACACAAGATACACAGCAGCAGTTAGCACTGCGCGCCGATGCGTTCCGAAGGCCAGCAATGACGGCCGTCCTAGTGGCGCCATCTGTTAGGGAAGAGTTGAATTACTCGCTGTAAACGGTCTATAGCCGAGCACTAACTAAAAGTAGGGTTGCCTGACATCAAGTATGGCTGGAGCGGCTGACAACTTGGGTCATCCCTACAAGGAATGAAGGTGGACATAAATAAGCCTGCCATAACTCTTGCATTCACGTTACCCATAGGCCACGAAGGCACGCTCATAAGGCTTGGTTAAAGCGCGGTGTTATATCTGGCATGGTACCCTTAAAGCCGGAGCTTGAGTGGCCCCCATAATTTTTGTCGCATAGAGTATGGCGAAAGTAGTTATTAAATTTTCATCACTGACGTCACCTGAAGGTCGCCGAGGCGCTCATAAGCACGCTGTTTAGTTGCATCGTCCATCCAGGAAGACCCTTCCAAGGCGCGCCGTAAGTAGCTTCTGCTGGAGGCATACACGGCTTCCGCACCGCGCTTCTTGTTGGCGTCCAAGTTTTCCCTCAGCATGGGTGTGGTGAGTGCGAACCCTAGGAGGTGCTCTGTCAACTGGAAGCAGTAGTCGGCCATGTCCTCCTCCGGGTTAGCCCAGCCATGGATCGCGCCGGCCACTGCAGGAGGCCCGACGAAGAAAGATAGGAGGTAAGAATGAGCGAACGGCACTACCCTCTCCTTTGCTTGCTGCAATCACTGACACGTAGAGAAAAGCACGAAGTCATTTTGCTATCTTCCGCGAAGTGGGAACGCTATAGGGCCTCCAAAACCAGGCCATAAATGGTTGTGGAGAGTGAGCGCCCGATATTAGTGGGCGATATAGTAATAATAACTGCCTTTTCAACGAACTTATATTACGCGTGCTCTGAAAGTGGGAGATATGCAACAGCATGCTTAAGCTAGGGTCGATACAGCAGTTCAGGTCCTTGGAGAAAATTAGCAGGATTTATCGCTTTTAAACCTATCATAATGTGAAAGTACGAACTTTTTCCAACTTACTTGCTTTAACTCCGTGTCATTATTGCTGTTTTCTATACAATTCTTATTTGATATAAACTTTTTGTTCCTAGTGGCCTGGGGGCCTGCAGTTACAGCTGTACGTTTGGCGCCATCTGAAGGTCGTCGCGTAAAATTGCCGAGCTTCAGCCGTGGCTTCCGCGATCAGTTCCGCTGAAACGGTGCGCTTGACCACGGAGGCCGTAGGTTTACCCCTACTCGTGGCGCTATTCGGGAGCCGCCACTTCAAATGGCAGAGGTAATTTCTTAAGCCTAATTATAATGAGCGAAGCACCCGCTGTGGTGGCTCAGGGGTTAAGACCCTCAGTTGCTGAATCCGGCTCCAATCCTCTGCGATTTTTTTGGTGTGACATCACAACAAGAGGTCCTAGTCACTCACTGCTGAGTGATAAGCTTTATGTCACTCTTCGTTGGCTGAAGAACCAAGCTCGTAGAAAAGCCTCGCGCGTTGGCTTTATTTGAGCGAGCTGCGCGAGGCCAAATGATTTTGCATTCAAGAAACAGCTTAGCCAATCAGACCGCGTGGCCCGAACATGATAGGACGAGACTCTTGGTCGTTCGTAGTGAGTGCTGAGAGCTTTCGCACTAGAAATAAAAGACGTCACACGATGCTTATTGTGCAATGCACGTTTATTCAGCGACATGTGTTTGTGGTACGAAATATGTGAATGTAATATTGTTTCATCTTTACTGTTTGTATTTTTCACTTCTGCGGTGAACGTTCCCGCCACTGTGCCATTCTATGGGCGACACTGTACTCTCACTACTCAGCATGGCACTTTGTGGTGACTTCTTTCATAGTGGCCAAATAGCATGCACCGTTACTCGGCAGACGTACTGATAAAATAAAGCTGAGAAGAAAGAGAAGCTGGTATCGATTGGCTGCCCCCCATTGTCACTAAAAACGAACTTTCTTAAGCCGGAAAAGAACTAACCAAATGCAGGTGTCGATATTTCCAGCCGATTGCACAAAGAAAATTGATTCGACGTCAGAGATTTAAGGGTGTGGATCCCAGGTGTCTGTTATGATCGGACTTCTAGCCGCGGCTCTTGCGGCTCCTGCAGCGGTCAACGTCTGAGTCGAGCGGGCGCGGACGAGCGCCTGACGCCCCTTTACAAGCCCGGTGCTGCTCCGCATGATACCGTGGCACTAAGGAAAAGCCACAGCGTCGGGCTTGTCAGAGCAGATGCCAGACATTATGAAAAACGAGTGAAGGGTACATTCCAAATTTCAGACGAACGTGCAGAGTAACTGCGAATCGTCGGCTACAGATTTGGGATTGTCTTCAGAAGGCACTCAGAATTTCTGATATCGCATCTATACCTTTTAGCTAAGTTTAAACAAACAAAGATTTCGAACAGAAACAGAGCCTAAATTTCGGAAAAGTGGACTTGTGTGTGCGCTAGCTCTTTGACTGGTCATGCGTCGTAAGGCCTTTTTCTGCAATACATGCATCTGGTTTAGATTTTCTGTTGAGTTGCCCCGTAAAGAAAACAATAATTTAGGTTAGAAAGAAATAGAGCATTGCATATATGTAACTTGAAGGCAAGCGGTAGAAAAAAAACAACCTATATTTAACCATTGCAGTAATACGGAAAGTTGAGCTAGTTGGTACATGATTGCGACGGAGAACAACAACGAGTAATGACAATGTCCTTGTCATTACTCTCTCGTTGTTGTTCTCCGTCGCAGCGCTCGTAATTTGCAATTTAGCCATTATGCCAACCGTTCTTGACAGACTAGGAGTTCTATAATTTACATGCTTATTCCATGTCATATTTTTATGAAAATATACGTCAAGTACTTTTATCGAACCACAAGCTCTATAATATCAAGAATAATATCTACACATAATGTTGTGGCTGGGTTTCTTGATGTAAGAAGAATGGCTTTTGTCTTGAGAACGTTTATTTCTAAGGAATTGTTTACACTCCAAGCATGCAAGTCAATGAGTGTTTGTTTTATATCTGATACAATATTCTGGTAATTAGAACTGCGGTATAATAGCATAGAGTCAACTTCGTACATGATGTATTCTGGAAGAGGACTGATCGTGGCTATGTCATGAATATAGAAACTGAAAAGAAGAGGACTCTGAACGCTACCTTGCGGAACACCTGCATGTACCGATTGAAATGTTGACGGATTTTCTTCTATAGTGACACCTTACATGCGGCTTCATAGGTATGAAGTTATTAAATCTAGTGCGGTGCCTCCTATGCCATATAATTCCAGTTTCTTTAGTAAGGTTAAGTGGTTCAATGGGTTGAACGTTTTCGAAAAATCTATTTATATTCCAGTCATAAATAGTTTTTCTTCAAAAGATTTCAAAATTTATTCTTTCTGGGCAAGTAGTGCAAGCTCTGTTGACCTATGTTTTCGGAATCCGAACTAGGCTGGACTAACAAGCTCAAAATTGTTTGCAAAATTGGTAATTATAGTGTGTATAATTTTCTCTAATCCTTTTGGAAAGACGGGTAGGATAGATATAGGACGCTAGTTCGATAAACAATTTTTGTCGCCGCCTTTTGGAATCGACAAAAAGCAATTATTATTTCAAGGAACAAAGTTCCTCTGATATTGGGACGCTTCTCTTGTTTAGAACTTGAAAAAATAAATAAAAAAGCGGTATCTCCCGTTGCGGATACATGCGCTTCTTTAGGAATATTAAGTTCAATAAAAGACATTATGTTCATTTCAATACGCTATATCGGCATGTAAAAAGCTCTCCAGCGTGGTCATGGGCTCCGCTCAGAGATTGCAGAGAATGCTGTACATTAACTTATCAAGTCACTATTGTGACGACGCTAAAAGCACCACGCCTCCCCTCACTCACAGCTCCTGCTACAGACCGTAATTATGTGAAATAATCGGCATAGCTCTAAAGGAATGTTCAGTTTTTTTAAAGAGAATACCACTTTCTCCTTCATCAAATTTCGTTGAAAAAGGGTTATTTTTAAAGGGGAATGATTTTTTCTTGTTTGACGCTCTCCTCATTTCTGTAAAGAAAATATTCGCGCCCGATGTTTTCATCAAAACTTGTTGCTACGGTCGCGAGACTGTATACTCTTCCAGACGATTGATATGTTCTGAACGTACCGCATATTTGATGAATTATATAATTAATTATTTTTTTTCTCAAAGGTCAACGAAGGCCATTTTATGAGGGGTGGGCTTAAAAAATAATATTAATGAACATTCAGAGAACCTTCGACGGCTAACTAAAGAGAAATGTTAACTGTATTAGGCAGCCGCATTTTCAACTGTGAGTAAATTTTTACTCTTTGCTCGCAGTCTGTGTAGCGCCAAGTATTACTGTTAATGCCACATTTTAGCCAGCTAAATGAAAAGGACAGCGATTGATATTTCGGGACACTATTTAAATTTGAGAATCGCCACATCTAATTTCAGATCCAGTATAGTTCTGCACACCGCTTGATACATTTTACAATGCCAACAGCGTGCTGCATAAATTTTGTGTTTGATCAAAACTTAGGAGCAGAAAGCTATGATGCCAGTATATCCGGTGAATCATGCGACCACCATGGAGGTGCATATAGCGGAGCGCTCGCACTCGAAATTTATCTGAATTTTATGCCTCGTAGATCGCAAATATTAGATGCTATTGACGCGGTGTTTGCGTGAACCGTAAGGATTGAAATGTGAGCGCTTGCAGTTTTCATTTTATGCGTGTGGGACGGTAAGCGAGCGCGCGCTTTTCATGCGCGTGAACGGCAGTAGCAGACGCGATGCGGTGAGGAGGTGGCGACCCCACAGAGGTGCGGCGGGAGGGGGAAGCAGACACCAGTGCAGCGCCGCCACATACGCCGACTGCTCAAGAGGGCGAACATGACCACCTCAGTTATATGGGCCTGTCGCTGCAACGGGGCCGTGCAGCCACGGCCGCAGCTGATTTGGTCACTCAAGCCATGGGCGAGAGGAGCACAATCGTGGCGAGCGAATGCACTAGTCGCGTGATATTTACTTGCATTAGCGGGCTCTTTTCAGAGCCCTACAAAAAAAAAAAAAAAAAAAAAACATACACGTGAGGCGTTTTACCGCAAATAAATGAAATGGGGGCTTCTGAATGTGCTCGGATATTTTTCAAATCACATTTGTTGCCTAAAGTGAATACTTAATAACTGCGAAAAATTATCTTAGTTACTAATGAACTAATTGTGAAATAAAAATGCATGCGTAAGAGGGCTTAAGCTATACGCAACTGGTTTCGCTGGCTATACCTCAAATGGTTTAGTGTTTAGGTCTTGGCTAAGGTTAGCGGGGACATCTTGCGTACGATTAGTAAAGAGGAAAAACAGCACTAATTACTCAAGTATTTTTCTCTCTAGCCCGAACACCTCCCGCACACTGATCAGCATTGAATCTATGGCATGAGCTTATCAGTGAAGTCAGAAAGATCTAGTAGACCTAAACCGATAACACAACATTAAAGCGGACTCAATAGGAGTCGTTGTCGATTGATAAGCGTCTGTCAACGCGGGGAAACTGCCAGCAAGCTTTTATATGAATCAAATTTTCACGGCTGTTTGGTAGCAGAGGTGACACTGTGACATGATTTCAGTGTTCGAGCTGTCGTTGAGGTGCAAAAGTTTAGGGACCTAAATTCTCAAAGCCACATATACGCTATGAGGCACGCTGTAGTCAGCGACTCAATTTTAATTTAGACCACCTCTGGATCTTTCATTCATGCCGACAAAGCTCAGCCACGCGAGTGTTTTTGTGTTTCGCCTTCATGGCACCTCCATCAATCTTGCTGACGGTGGGGTTCCAGCCAGTGCTGTCTAAGTCACAAGCCAAACACCAAAGTCCCTAAACCACCGCAGTGTTCCTAAGGCGTAAAAGTGGGGTAAAAGTCGTCCTTGCCTTCTCGCGACAGCACCTGACCCATCGACAGCTGAAAGGCCCAACCAAGGTGCAGCAGCAAGGCGTCGGTATTCAACTCCAGAAGCATTGTGTTCAGGGTGGGCATGAAAGGAGCTCCAATAACCACTACCGGCGTGTCGTCCTTGGTTACGGGCACTTCGAGGGCCGCGGAGAGAATGTCGGCCCAAGCTTGAGCCGTTATATTGGCGGTTAGCTTGGCCGCAAACGCTGTCAGGTTGCCAAATTGTAGCGTGTCGCGGGCCTTGCTGGCCTCTCCGAGAAGACTCTGCATGTACCTGCAAAGCATACCTCTTTGTGAACGGAAACTCTGAACATGGCCTAGCTATCACCCTATGATGCCGTTTTCGGGCCTTATGCGCGAAGCTAACTTGAATTCTTGTCTATCACCAGAAACTAATTGCCAACTGCGTAGTAAAAGTGTACCAAGGTTCAGGTTGTGGGTAAAGCAGCAAAACCAGTAGTTTTTCTTATAAAGATAAGCGGCGTGAAGTCCTTTCATTGATTTAGCACTGCATTATATACTGCGCTTATAGAGCTTGTCGTGTAGTCGATCCAAAGTAGAACAAAACGCAGGAGATGAATACGAAAAGCCAAAGGCAAATATTTCTTATCTTGCCTGAATGTAATTTTTGCAAGCCATCTAATTAACAACTATGCCATTTTTATCCACCTTCCAAAATGCATAGAGCTGCTTCAAAGCATTGCTTAAACACCTATTACGGCAAGGCGGAACGTTTATAAGAATATTACGCCGACAGAGAACATGTCTATATTTGTAAATCATTATCTTGCTATACTCTCCCGACCAGGCTTCTTTCGTTCGTGTTGCACACAGCACAAGTTCTTCGAGTCATAGAGCTTATTAATAATACAAATTCTTTTATTCAGCACCGCACGTGATGTATACACGGCAAATATGTAGAAAATGTTTACATGTCACATTTGTTGTCATGGCTCTGTAAATAAACAAGCTTATCTCAAGTAGGAACCTCAAATCTCCACTGACATGAATCAAGTTTATAGCAGCATCAGCTAGTCCTCAAATTAATTTGAATCATAACATTATCTGCAGATATTCACTAGAAGCACGGGCACTCTATTTTCTCCGACTTACACAAATATATTTATGGCAGTTCAGGAGTGCAAACTGCTAAATGCAGTATCTGAAAAACTACTCATATACCAGTGCTATGTTGAAGAGATCTTCAGAATATTGCCGCGAACTATTCACAGGTTTATTTCTTCTTTTTCGACAGCCGCCGGCATGCAGCCTTATCACTCTAATTCTAGCGCACGGATCAATTCCGTATTTTTTGTTTACGCTCGTTGTCGCGAGACGCGGCTTTATCATTTCCTTATTGTTGCGGCAGGTGGTTCGAGATGTATCTCGAAGGATTAAATTGCAGCCAGGTTATTCAGGTTACTATTCAGGTTATGGTAGTCATCGTTCGTGGCTTTATCTAGATGTTTCTTTCCCGCTTTTAAATTGAGCGCCGGTGAGTGAAACATGCATTCTCCGTTTGACGATTAGTGAGCACGTTTGTTATTATCGCCGCCGTCGAGTTTAGTTCGTTTGCGGGCGTACGTCAGTCCAATAAACAGTTTATTTGAGTGCTATCACGCCTATCTTCTCTTTGGTGCCTACCGCCTTTCCACCACCACGCGACAATATGAGATCACGCATCGATATCACTCCAACAATTCGTCTTCCACCTGCGTAATTATGCAAGGAGCAATAAATTCACTTTTCAGTCTTCCGATTTAGAGCTTGATTTTCTGTAGACTAAGGTTCACGTCGAAGATACGAGCTTTACCCAGAGAAAGACAGCACAAAACTACACAAATTTAGAGGGCCATCATTCAAGACATTGTAAGTAGGGCATATTTGTCGGACAGCCAACACTGCTCAAAAGAATTTGTAACAATGATAATGACTGTTCGATCCATATATGTTATTAAAAGTCGCTCTATTTCAAAGAAAAATCAGCCTAATTCCCTGAACATGGCTCTTGAAAATGGAGTCGGTCTAAAACACAATGACGAGCTTTTACAACAAGGTATTCTAAAGCCCTTCTCATCATCCGCGAAAGTACCCCCCTCCTCTCTAAAACATAATAAAACATAATTAAAGCATAATAATTGCCCAAAAATTAGTCATAGAAGCCCGAGGGATAACATAAAATGTAACAAAATCCCAGAGACATTCTAGTATATCCTCAGCTCGGTGTCAAGCGTATAACTCAGCCCCATCATTAATTGTTTCCGACACGTATGTAAGACGTACTCACATTTACGAACTTATGCGATGGTCAAAAGAACTGCTAGTAATTTTATTTTTAACACATAAGAATGCATTTGCTGATCATATAACGTCATCTAGTTTCTAGAATGGTCTTTCTTTAGGAAACAATAAATCGGAGAGACTGGACAGGCAGGAGCGTGAATTAGTGGTCATAATGCAGATAGAAGTAAAACCTTCCTGAAAGCCGTTTCCCAGCATTTGATTAAGGATGGCCAAAAATTTGAAGAAAGGAAATTATTAGCTTCCAGTCAGGGTTGAAAGTTTCGCGGAAAAGAAAATACAGGGTGCCATTTCTAATTCATAAATTCATTCCAGTCCCAGCATTTGATTAAGGATGGCCAAAAATTTGAAGAAAGGAAATTATTAGCTTCCAGTCAGGGTTGAAAGTTTCGGGGAAAAGAAAATACAGGGTGCCATTTCTAATTTATAAATTCATTCCAGCCCGCAACTGGAAAAGAAAATTAGAATCTCTGACATATTTAAAATGTCTCTTAATCCTTCCTGAGGGAAATTACATAAACATCAATGAGATGCTTTACCTACATTACTTATCGTGCATTCTCTAGAATGTTCCCAATGCGTTTTTACAATTAGTTTCTTGTCTTTTGAATTAGAATTGTTTCTTTTTGAATCGTTTTTATTTGATACTTCTTTTTGCCGGTGTGGCAAGCCATATATTTTGCATCTTTTCCTTTTGTTATTATCTCCCCTTCGGGACTCCTGGACAATGCTTTCCCCCTCATTTCTTTATTTTTCTTCCCCTCCTTTCTTTATGTTTTCCTTGGAGCAACTACTAGTATTTTCAGCGAGGTTGGCATGGAGAATCATCGCCTGCCAACCCGGTAATCTACAGAGCGGTAATCTACAGAGCGTTTACTTGATACTGGGTAACCTAAACATCCTCTATTTTTAATTCCTTCTCTTAATTTTATTCGCATGGATATTATTGGCCAGCCTGTGTTCAGATTCGTAACCGCCTTAGCACTATCCCTTAGCATACTGCTGCTGCGTTTCTTATCAGGTCGCTTGGGAATCGCTGGTTCTCCCTTAACAAACACGTGCAAGTGTTAAGCCTGTTTCTTTAGGCGATTCATTGTGTACTTCACGCTGTTCGTTTCTTTGCTGCTGCCATTTTTGTACTGTATTTTTCTTGTACAATTCCTAACTCAGCCACGTTCATCCTAAAGGCAAAAATGATTTTGTATTTCCTCATTTTGCTCTCTTCGGAATAAAATTTGGCACATATAAACCCGGCCAGTGAATACTGCACTGCCCAGACAAAGACAGGTGCGCTTCTCGAAATGTTGGCTAGAATACTGAGGCTTCTTTCAACCCTTAATCTGTTTGTTTAGATGTGCAAGTGTACGTCGAAGCATCTGAAACAGTTTCGTACTCCGATGTCTAAAAGTGCCTGCGTGCTGTAGAGGTGCAGTTTCAAAGCAACTTTTGTCTCGTAAGTAAAACGGCTGTCGCATCCAGCGCCTGAACAGAGTGGTGCAGTTGAGAAAACTAGCGTATAAGTGAAATGGAATAAAAAAAAAGGACGAAATCTTTTGGAGCAAAAGTTGAGTTTGCTTTTGAATTACAGAATAATAGAACACGCAAAACGAATACATTCTTGGCAAGAAGACAGAAACATGCGAGGAAAGAAGTTACGAAGAATGGAAACAAAGAAGCGGAATGAGAGATGCCGAAACGCATGCACGTTCGCAGAGCGTCTTACCAGTATGACCTGAGAAAGGGCTCGATGGTGTCGTATATGACATCGCTGTTGGTAAACAGCTTGTACATGGCTCGAACCAGCTTTTCAAATTGAGCGCGCAGCCCGCGGACTCGAACTAAGGCTCCATTCTGTATCGGGTGCGGCAAGCTGGGAAGCGTCTCAATCACCACAGTTCTGGAAGTGATGATAAGCAGGGGACATAAAGCGTTACGCCATTGTACATCAAAAAAAGCTCCCCTCATAAGCATGGGGCAGCTTCTGCCACGACTGTCAATGAAAAGGACATTGATCGCTGGTTGATAGAGCAACAGAACCAATTGGCATGCTACTTTCCGCGCCGTTCATTCCCAGAATTTCTACAGGACCACAAGCATGCAGCTACTCGCGGAATCTCTGCCTGAAATGTTTTAATATGTGATTCGTTAGTAATAATGGTAATAAGGTTATTCACCGGTGCTCCATCACGTTATCGCCTAGATCCCCCTAGGTCCTCCTGCAGAGTTTCGCCAGTGCGTTTAGCCCATAGCCCATTGTAAGCCGTCTGCCAACACCACGCGCTAGCTTTCTGAATATTGACAGTTTGGTTTGGTACAGATAACGTGAACATGTTTTTTTAAAAAGGCTGCATGAGCAAGCGTGAAGGTGGATTTCAAGCTACCACTTGTTGTTGAGATTGTTGATATGAGACTGAGAGACCGTGGGCACTGGCTCTTAAGACAAACCTAATGATAATTATATCGTACATATCAATTCATTAGTTCAAAATAGGCACCGATATCATAAATATCTCCACTCTAACGAGAAATTATATGGGCAGTGCGACCTGAAAAGAAACCAGAAATGCATTTTTAGTGTACAGTTTTCGTTGGGAAGCGCAGTTTTGCCGTCGTAACTTTGCAAAGTAAAACTAAAAAGCAGAAAAAAAAATGCGCCCCCCCCCCCCTTCCCTCTCTACCTGTTTCTCTCTACTTGGCAATGTATTGCCAGCGGTGTATTCGAAGAGCACCCGGTTTTGCATGGCTCCCTTGTTGCGCTTCTAATTCAAAAGCATTACATGCCTCATGCGGTACAGAACGTGCTGGCGTTGTCATGAAAACGTGGCCGCGAAAACCTCATGCCATCACAGCCGCAAACATCGAGCGGAAATTTCACATATTCAGCATATGTCACGTTAAACTTGACGTCAAGTGATGAAGTAGAGAGGATGAGACGTGACACGCACTGCAAATTAAAAGTCGGCGCTAAACGTCAGTCAGGCATGGGAATGAAGTGATGAAAAATATCGTGAGATGCGTATTAAATGTTGCGTAGTAAAACAATTTATGTGATGAAGTTATTACTTTCGTCAAAAGAAAACTGTTCGATTTGGGTGGTATTCGGACGTGCAAACCTTGTCTTTCGTGCTAGTCCGGCCACTCTTGGGAGCAATCTTGGCAGCCTCTGAGAGTGAGTGTGTTCGAAAAGTCTTGGAAAGGAAAATGTTGAGAAGCTGCACTATTTTTGTTTGTTGTATCGGGCTGAGATTGTCAAATCAATTTGTACAAGAAATACAAAGCCGTGTCAAAAACACGACAAAATATACTGTAGCTTTGTCGTAACATCACTTCTTTCTATTTCTGTATTTTTTTAGAGGCTCCTTTGTTTTTTCTGTTGTACGTTTGTGTATTTTGTTCTGCTGTAGATGTTACTGCGGAACGTTCTGTTTTCATAATAGCTTCCCTGTTAAAATCACTAACTAGCTGTTAAAAAAATTTGCAGCGCTAAAGGACGACACAGAGAAAAAGAAGTACAAGGCGGCGCTACTCCTGTGCTGTAGCGCCGTCCTATGCTTCTTTTTTTGTGTGTCGTCCTTTTGCGCTGCAAATCCTTTTAAAAACTATAAGCCATCAAGCCCAGCTTTGAGTTTTGGCACTAAGTAATTCTGTCGCGACAACAAAAAAGTTTTGTAGTTTTTTCGGCGGGGATTGAGCATTTTTGTAATCGTGGGGATAAAAAGGAGGCGGTTGCTCAAAGCTCCTACCCAAAACTGCCTACGATTCAATGCGGCCACGCGTACTGGAGTGATCACCATGACCAGCCTAAGGCAAGTTAGTGCAAGAACACAGTTTATGCGAAAAGCATCGAGTGTCCCGTGTTTAGAGCAGCGACATCCAGGTGATGCCAGCAAATTTACTCGTCACCATGTTCTGCTCTCTGTCACACGCATTCGAACTGAACTTGCTATGACATGCACTTTATCAAATCAAGACAACGTATGTTGTGATTTCCTAGCAAGAAACCACCCCGTTTACAAATCACACATTTTAGAAATAGGTTAAGATGTAATGTCCTCCTCTCTTGCGTGTTAAACCCCGTAATTAGTTAACAAGATCAGACTCTCCGGAATGAACGTGGTCTGCGCTGCCACCGTATACGTCGAAATCATGCCAGTGCTGCGGCGGTCTCCAAGCCGTGGCCAGCTGTCCTGAAGGGCAAAAACCATTGCACACGTGTTGATCACAGTGTGATTTTAACGGCTCTAATCTGGTTGCGGCACAAGTTAGTGGAAAAAATTCAGAAATATGTCCTCCTTCTCACTCCCCCCCCCGCCCCCCCCCCCCCCCCCCCGCTCTTTTTGTTTTAATAGCTTACCTTAAGTTTGCTTTGAGATTTTGCATAAATGAACTGTTCGGTTATGAACATCGCATTGAGTAAATAAGCAATCATGCCACCGTAATTACTCCCGGCCTTTTTATCAAAAAGGTCCTATTCGCTGACGCAACAAAACAGATTTTAGAAAACACAAATACTTGACAAACGAGCGAAAGCAGCCTTTGTCCACAAGTTAAATTTGGACAAAAGTACTTGTTTTCGTCTGGACCCAGACAAAGTCAAATTCTTTTGTAAAAACGTTAGCTAGCGGAGCGGGCATCGAATTCTTCTTTTTGGTCAGTTTGGGTTTCCAAGTATTCTGCTCGTGGCGCCGATGATAGCGGGCAGAAACACCGCCTATGGAAGCTAAACAAAGATATGCTGGCAGCAACACAAGATCATAGAAAGCACCTTGGCTTAGAGTGGTTCACTGCCACGTCGAACCAGAGCGGGAAGCCCCAACGCACGGACGCGTTGACAAGCGCCTCTAGGACAAGCCGTGGTCCATCGAACGTCGCGTCCTCGGTGTGGCGGCGCTGCCGGCGCACGGGGTAGAGGAAGGGCCATGAAAGGCCCATCTCTCGACGCAGGTCGTGGAGGTAGCCGAGCTCGCGGTCGGCGTGCGCCGGAGCCAGCACGCAGCTATGGTAGAAGAGCGCCGCCTTGTCACCAGCGGCCTGCTCGGAAGGGGCTGTGTGGTCCCCGCGCTGCACTTGTGCAAGCTTGGCAGCCGCATCAAGCGCGTCATGGCCGATGCGGACGCGGAGGTTGTAGGCGATTTCGTCGAACACGCTCAACCCCTGCGGTAATGGCAGTCATAGTGCTCGCTCAAATCTCAAAGCTCATTTTAGTTAAGAATAATGACGCCTAAATAAGGTAATAGTGAGGCCCTCTGAGTATTTTAGCAGGGGTAGGTCCCTTACTCACCAAACATTACCCAATATATTATGCTTCTGCCGAAACCAGAGAGAGCGACCGTCTCTGATAGGAGCTATAAATAATTATAAGGAAAAGTGGTATAACACCTGAACTACACTTTGGAGGAATAAATTGAGGGGCGAAATCGCCACATAAGAAAATGCATGCTTTGTCACTCTGAGGGCCCGCTGACCTAAGAGGGTCTTTCACTAGGAAGCTTGGAGGTAAGTTTCAAAGTTGCAATCAAGACGCGTGCACTCGCTGTGGCAGCGGTCAAAATGATTCAGTTAACAAAATGCCAAGTACGGCTCAAGATTACGGGCGCACATCCCTGTGAAAAAGAAAATGCGGTTAATGTTTCTTACAGCAATGTAAATTCGATAACGCGCAATCAATTCTGCTGACAGCAAGAAGAATAAATATAACTCAGCTTTGAAAGAGACTGGTGATCATGTATATAGTCTCTTCCTGTAGGTTGTGGCCTTGCCCATAGCTAAGCGCCAGATCCTTTCTTGCGTGAAGTCAGCTCGAGAATTAACGGAAACAAATGAGACAGGAAGGAGAGCACCCAACTGTTTCCATTCAATCTCGAGCTGAATCCAGGCAAGCAGTGTATCAATAAGTTCAGTTCCAGCCAATCTTTCAGAGCTTTGCTGTTAGGTTAAATTCGTCGTTCTGATTGGAGCAAAAAACCCGACGTCGTGGTCTTTTCGCGCTGCGTCGTGAGGAGCTCGCGAAGACAGCCTGATCGGAGTGAGTACGTACAGATTTGTAGCCTATGGCGATGAAAGCTTGGAAGCGCAAAATCCTGAGAGCAAGAAGGCCAGAAGGGTCTGACATAATAAGAAGCCAGCGTAGCGTGTGATCCTAGCTGGAAACCTCGCATGTCGCTGCGTTTTAGGGCAACGCTGCATTAATACAGCAAAGGCACACGAAACTACTTATCCAGTCATGCCTCTTCTCAAGTTCATATTGTGTGCATTCGGCGCTCGACCACCCCGCAGTGTGCGATAGCAACAAAGTGACCCATGGGAACCAGCTGCTTTACCGCGGATGCTGGAAGAGGAAAAGGAAGAGGAAGTCGTGCGCTCCACTTTGTGTCGCCACACCGGGGATGAATAGCGTACTGCTACCATCTAAAGGTGTGGAAAGAAAAGCCCATGTAGGCGCAGTTTGATTTAATTGCTCTGAGCTGTTACGACTGCATTGCTACGTTCTGTTTCTGGTTTATTACATTGACCGGTCATCCACACTAGCTTCTATTGAAGAGCTTATCATAAACGGTGACATAGTACACGGTACTGCTTTAGCCGATTCCTTTAATGACCATATTAAAATCTTCCAGTGCCTTCTCTGAGACATAGCAGAGACTATCCAATTAGCACGATGTCTTCTAGTAGTTTATTTCTTTCTCCTGCTAACGCTAACGAAGTGTACGCCATATTTATGCAGCTAAAAAATTCAAGCGCTTGCGACGTATAGGGAATCCAAATAAAACCGGTTAAATTTTGTCTGGACATTACGTCTCCAGTTTTGGCTTACATATTTAACCTATGTATCAGCTCTGGTGCTTTTTATAAATAAATGCAATTAGCTAAAGTTAAATCCGTATACAAAAAAGGCGGTCGAAATGAGCTGAATAATCATCGCCCGGTTTCAATTTTACCGGTATTTTTTAAGGAGCTTGAAAAGCTAATTCTGATGCGTTTTTAATCTTACTTTGAAAAACACGCCTTCATTACTGATGCTCAGTATGAATTCCGGAAATGTCGCTCCACACAGCTCGCTCTCTTGGACCAGAGGTAATATATATTAAGAAATATGGAAAGCAAACAGTTTGTACTAGGTATATTTGTATATTTCACCTCACTGAAGAAATTCAGAAAGCAAAACGGTACTACTTTGAGCACACACTACCAGGATTTATTCATGACTCCCATCAAAAGATTTGGAATTATCTAGCAGAAAAGAAAAAGCCTATTAACCGTATTAATACATGAGGGTGCAATTCTTGTTGACAAAACTAACATCGCTGAACACTTTAACAGGCACTTCCATAGGGTATTTTCAATTCCAAATCCATGCAGATTGCGCAGTGATGCATTTTGTTTCCCTGATCCAGACATTGTACCTTTGCAAGGATTAACTTCACTGTTGTTGAATCTCAAGACTAAATCTTCTCCTGGTCGGGATAAAATCCCCAACATCTTTTTGTGTCGTTATGCAGAAATTATTTATAAATTTCTTGCAATAATATTTCGCACCTCATTTGCCACAGGAAGGCTACCTCCCGACTGGAGAGCAGCTTGCGTTGTGCCTGTTCCTAAAAAGGGTGACATGGCATTTGTTGCTAACTATCGTCCCATTTCACTCACTTCCACATGTTGTAAATTGGCAGAGCATATTTTAGCTAATTACATAACCAAATTTCTTGATGACAATGGTGTAATCTCTTCTGCTCAACATGGTTTTAGGAAAGGTTTATCCACTGTGACCCAACTAATATCGGTTATCTGCAGCTTTGCAACAGTCCTTAACGGCTCAGGGCAGGTCGATGCCATTTTTTTAGATTTTCAAAAAGCTTTTGATGTTGTACCACATGCAAAACTAATCTATAAACTTGAACTAATTGGTCTTCTTAAATTTGTAGTCACGTGAGTTTCGTGATATCTCACCAACCGTGTACAGTTTGTTAACATTGATGGTTATCACTCAAATCCATTACCAGTTACTTCAGGCGTTCCACAAGGAAGTGTACTAGGGCCGTTGCTATTTCTCATTTATATAAATGATATCGTTACTGTCATATCTGAACCAGTCCAAATCAGGCTCTTTGGTGATGATTGCATTTTGTTCAACGAAATAAATAGCCCTAAAGATCAAATGCTCCTCAACTCTAACCTCCAGAAAATTCACACATGGTGCAGTAGTTAGGATATGCAGCTTAATGCCGCAAAATCTGTTTTTATGAAAATAACCAACAAAAAACTAGTGCATTCATTTCCATAAACCCTCCCATCGCATCCTGTTGTAGAAGTTACAGAATATAAATACCTTGGTGTTACCATAACTAACAATCCAAGTTGGAACAGTCATATTGCCAATACATGCTCATCCTCCTACAGAAAACTTGGCCTTCTTCGCCACAAACATAAAAATGTCCCTTCCAAGGTAAAGCAGTTAGCATACTACAGCCTCATTAGACCCAAACTAGAGTATGCTTGTACAGTCTGGGATCCTTACACCAAGAAGAATATTGTGGCATTGGAGGCTATCCAGCGGAAAGCCGTACGCTTCATGTTTTCAAAGTACCGCACATCTGACTCTCCCTCCATTTTAATGTATGAAAACTCTATCCCACAATTGCAAATGCGAAGAAACATTCTGAGACTAAAGTATCTATTTTTGCTAAAAAACAACAAACTTGCTATGAGTCCTGAACCTTACCTTACGCCCCTTACAACACGTCCAACAAGGCATCATCATGCACAATCTGTAACTCCGTATCAAGCCAAAATTAATGCATTTAAGTATTCTGTTTTCCCTCGTACTGTTGAAAAATGGAACAAGCTGCCTTCTGATGTAATAATGTCCATTGAATCTATTGATAAATTGCTGGCGTTTTAAGCATAGTCGTGTTTCATATTGGTGTATATTTTCTTGTTAGTGCTGAACATGTCTCATTGTAATTTGCTTGTCACTTGTGTTTAGTATGTTACTTTTGATGAATTCATATTTTATTGCATTGTATTTTTTTCACCCCTCCTGCTAGGGCCCAGTTAGGGACTGCAGTATTTGGTAAATAAAATAAAAAAAATAAAGGCCTTTGACTATTTGAACCGAAATAAACTTTTTGGAAAATTACCATCTTATGGTGTTCGTGGTAAATAACTTGATCATATTAAATCATGCCATTCAGTACGTTTTCAGTATGTTTACGTGAACGGTTTTAGTTTTAATATAAAGTACAGGTACACCTTGGTGCTTCCTAAGGTAGCATTATGGGACCTTTCTTAGTCAACACATATTTGAATGACATTGTTACCATCGATGATATGGCTAAGTTTGCTATCTACGCTGATGATAAAAGTAT
>JAJIZL010015078.1:0-35510 GCA_023969395.1 Amblyomma maculatum | reverse complement strand
TTGTTCAGCGTAGAGCCCCTATAGTCGCTAAATGATTGCTTGAAAATAATGTTGCGCACCTTGGCGCTCACCATGTTAGCGCGAAATTTCACACGAATGCACCGATAACGCATACTTTGCTTCGGTAGGCTTGATTACATTCTTGAGCACGTAGAGTCAGTGCTCGTTTACCTGACCTAAGCCCCGACTTGTGCTGTGCTGCTGTAAAAGAATATATTCTCTTTGGAACGATTCGTACCGCTGCTTGTTTACAGAGCGCGACATCTCTGTAGGAAGCACTTGGAGATAGTTTGCAGTCTGGTTGGTGACAACACGTACGACTGGCGCTTCTCGCTGATTATTTGTTTTAGCCGATGTGACCTATATTTCACATAAATCGCTTTAGTCAGAAGTTTTTGCCGTGACCGCTTATGTTCATACTGTTACGGTGCGCAATATCTAGATGACGACGACGCACTGGTGTGGTGTTGTGAAGAAGACGATGCTCAGTCTAAGCTGGGTTCGTGCTGGTGGTGTGTGCTTCTGAGAGTTATCTGGCGTTTACCGCTTTGTAAATTTCTCCTTAATATTATCACACGTTATTGAGCCATATGCACCGCATCGCATTCTCTGGGTAGTCATCTGACACGCTTTGTACCAACCACCCTTCTAGGCCAATTCGTTGCGTCCAGTGGCGGCAAATTTATTTTATTTTACTAAATTACTTGTATTTTCGCAAATACCCTAATTAGTATTGTAGAAACAAGTTGCGCTCAGAAGGACACCAACTCGCCCAACAAGAAGTTCTTCTAAACTACCCTAATTAGTGCAATCATCTCGCAACCCTCGTTTAGTTTGGACCACACCAGTTTTTTAGCATTATGTGATTGTTGGTTGTTGAAAATCTCCTCATTGGGGTCGTGGAGTTGTAAAGTCATAACCTTCTCAAGCCGATGATATTTTACAAGACAGTTTAAAAGGACCGGGAGCGATGTGAGGTCTGTGACAACCGCTAGGCATTTTGACGAAACGAGCTGTAAGGCCATTGCCTAATGTGGGCTGCGAAGACGTTTGTTTTTCGGTTACTTGGGCTATGTGCCGAGTATGGTCAATAATAATAAAAATTTTATGTCACTGCCTCAGCCGCGTCGGGAGAATGAGAAAGCATTAGCGCTGTCTCGACGTTTTCGCAACAGTTACTTTTTAGTAGGTAATAATTTTATTTTTTACATTATATAATTCCACTCTATATTCTTATTTTATGGTGTTCAGTTTATTTTTAATAGTATTTAGTGTTTGTTCTTCACTCCTTGTTTTATTGTTTTTTCTTACCACTATAGTAATTATCATAATCATTATTTTTCATCGTATTATTATTAAATGCAATCACCGCTAAATATATTCACATATTTTCTACATAGCATACTAATGAGTTCGCATTAGTAATTCTTTAAAAAAAAGGCCAGTATTTCTCACACTTTGTCTGTGGGCTCCCGAGCCACGCCGTAAGCTCAAGTCATACCACTACTCTGCACTCACAGGAAGAGAAGAGCATGGTATTTTTATACTTGTTCCCGAGGACTCCTGAATAGCGGCCGACTACTGTGATGAATAACCGGGTTCGAACACCACTACAGGCGGCTGCGTTGCGACGGGGTTTCGACGGGAGCAAAACGAAGCAGTGTCCGTGTGCTGTGCAATTTGAGTACACGTTAAAGAACCTCAGGGGTCGAAATTGCTCTCAAACGCTACGTCTTCTCTTTCTCTCTTTCGACGTTTAAGCGCGTTAGATCTAGGTTTCCAGTCAGTTTATCCTCGCTCTTAGATATAAGATGGCAGCAATGTCACGTGATCACAACTCTACTACTGCAAATAATTTCATAGCTACCACGTCACCATCAGCAGAACGGATGCCAGCCCCTAGACACAATGTGTGACATTGTTATTTGCCATGGCCATGTGACCAACGCCTCCTTCCCCACAACTGTTCTATCCAGTATACAATCGACCGACCTTTCGCACTGCACCAACAAATGCTTTTGGGTTATCACATAAAATTACCATTGGCGGGAAGATTGTGGCCCAACCGTTTGAGATGCAGAGCTCTGCGTTGTGTCAAGTGAATTACCATTATGTGACTCACAGAATTGTTTTTCGAGCTTAACCCCATAATTTAGAGGCGTGCGTACAATCGATGTTTGTTTCTTGGAAATCGTGATGAGATGTGACCTTCTGGGGGCCGTGCGAAGGTTCTTTCAGTAGTTATGTATGGATGCAAGAGTTGGAATGTCAAGAATGCTGATCGCCGAAGACTTGATGCTTTTGAAATGTGGTGCTGTCTCTCTACAGTTTCTTGGATTGACAGAAGATCGAATCAGTCGAGACACTGGAAACCATAAACCATGACTGCTCATTGGAAGGTCAACTTTTGTAGCGGAAGTTAAGCTACTTTTCTCATTTGATGCGGAGAGAGGAGTAAAAGGAGAAAACATTGATGCTGGCAAAGATTGAGGGACGCAGGAATCGGAGTAGGCAGTGAATGCGATGGTTCAATAGTATCCTAGAGGCCCTGCAGCTCAGTCGGTGTGACACTCGTAATGTAGTGGACGACCGTAAAGCCTAACGTAGTATGGTTTACGAGGTCACGGAGAGTCGGGCATGCCTGAACGACTGACTAAATAAACGCTTTTTATCCGATGGCTGCGATGGTCGAGCTCTTTTTACTTTTTTTGCGTCCACGGTTTGGACATACCAATATAGCCTATTAAGGTTTTCCCGGTAATAAATGTTTTCATCGCTAGACGCATATAGAATACGGTCACGACGAAAACTTTCTCAAGAATCACCCAGGTTCCGACCTGCCTTTCATAAAGCTCTTCGCTGTGCAATTTGAACTCCTGTCGGTATGTTTTGTAAGAGATACCTCACAGAAAATGTAGCCCTGCTGGTGACGTATGGCAAATTAAAAATCAGGAGCTCATAGTAATGCATGATGCGCTCAACGTGCCCACTACGACAATTTCCCGGGGGAGCCTTGAGTATGACGAAGTATGGCAAAAGACGTGAGCGGCGTCCGACTGCAGAACCGATGTTTCTATGTAACTCTTGATGTTTTAAGCATTCAAGATGGCGCTGTAATGTTTAGCCGAAATAGTTTGAAGCCAGATATTATGGTCGACGTCGACACGGCCCGGTAACGGCTGCAACGATACGGCATTGTAGCAAGGAGGACTCTTGCCATGCTGGTACTGAAGCTGTAATGAAGGAATGGGCGCAAAAGCTGCAAGCACAGGTACTGCACGTCTCGCCTGTACTCTTGAAGACGCAATCGACCATAAGAGTTTGCTGCGGATTCGTGATCGCACAATGTGTTTTCGTACTGACAGGCCCAAATTTCACCACGGAGATTTGGAAGAATCACTGACAGTCATTTTCTTTATAGGACATTTTCGTGTTTTTTTTTTACAGGTAAAACTTACAAAAGCATTCTAGAGTGGAGAGACAAATGTAGCAATGGCACAGCGGAATTGGTTTGAGGGAAAGAAAATAGTTACGGCGGCATAAGCCTCCATCCGAACGGCGGTGAGTGGGTTTTGCTGCGCGGTGTTCGGGACGAAAGATTTGACGGAGAAGATAGGAAGTCTAATTTGAGTCGGGGCAATTTATGGATCGTTCAGCTGTTTAGAAAACGTCCCGACAATGTTAAATGACAAGAACTTATAATCACCGACGAACGAAGAAGCAGAACACCCTTGAAGTACTAATGGTATAAAGTTGAACTTTCGAGTGCTAGCGTCCAGCATGATATGTGAGCAGAGTGGCATACTTCTGGAGCGTAAGCCCAGCGGGTCAGTCAGCCACTTCGACCTTAGAATGAGGAAAGCCATGCTTAGTGATTGGTGCTGAAGTAGAATGACAGGTTATAAATGTGTGCGAAAAATTCAGCAATCATTCAAGTGATAGATTTAACTTTCAATGGCAGGATTGGATTCAGCATGGAAGGCGGCGTTTTGGCAAAAGTCAAACCACATTCTGGATAACCAGACCTATTTAGGAAAGTGCATGCTCAAAACCCGGCTCACTTGTATCCATGTTAATGTCTTGTGGGTGGCGCGGGACGAAAAACCAAGTACTGCTGGTGAGACGAGTAGGCTTTCTAACAAATTGAAAGTGGAGTCACATTCGACAGACCAGGGTGAGAGGTTCCAATTGCCAGTGAGAAACTGCGATGACAATAGTTGGTGATACTGATGAAATTTCACGTAAAATGAGGACAATAAATAGCAGCACAAGCTGAGCGAACTATCAGGCTCATTCGAAGTGGTTGATTTTTGAAAGAGCTATGGAGGGTTTTGAAAGGTCATCTAAACGCTATCCTCAAGATGTATTGTCTAAGATTATCTGAGGATTATAACACAGAAGTAATATTTCAGAGCAAACTGTTTCACTACTCCATTTATGCAAGGTGAAGTTCGACGTCTGTTTGACCTTCAGCCGGCGAAGCGCACGCATGACTGCAAATGCAGCATGCGGAGCCGGCGACGCTCGAATCTTTACAAAGCTTCTCTCTCTTCGTAAAAAGACAGAGATCATGCCGTCTTGCTCTGTCAAGTCCTGGAGCATCAAGGGACAAGAAGTGGAAGCTGTGAAAGATTTTCTCTCCTTGGGCTCCAAGATTACCCCGGAAGGAGACTGTAGCCATGAAATTAGGAGATGCCTACTTCTGGGAAAGAGCCATGGCTTGCCTGGACCGCCTAGTGAAGAGCAGAGACATTAGACTGCCAACCAAGATCTGTATAACTCGTGCTATGGTCTTTCCAGTTGTGATGTATGGATGCGAGAGTTGGACTGTGAAGAAGGCTGACCGCCGAAGAATGGACGCGTTTGAATTGTGGTGCTGGCGAAGATTTTAAGAGTTCCTTTGACTGCCAGAAAATCAAAACAGTCAACATTGTCGACCATAAACCCTGACTGCTCATTGGAGAGTCAAATTCTAAAGTTAAAGTACAGCTACTTTGGTCATCTGATGAGAAGAGACGAGTCGCTGGAGAGAGATTTGATGGAAAGGTTGAGGGTCAACGGAGAAGGGGCCGGCAGCGAGCGCGGTGGTTAGATGGCATCTTCGAGACGCTGCAGATGAAGTTATATGATGTTAGAAAGATAGTGAGAGACCGGAAAGCGTGGTGTCATATGTTCCGTGGTGTCACGAAGAGTCGGACACGACTGAACGACTGAACTGAACTGAACTTATACTATGTTTAAAGGTAAGGCCTCAAACAATAAAAGAAAAGGTGGTCTACTCCATGGGCGCGCTCGCTTGGATATAACAGCTGCTTTGCCGGCGGGTTTCTCCTATAGCTTCACCAAGAATGAGAGACGCGTGATTGAGTGTATAAAATCCTTGGAGGCGTCATCACACCGGGTCCAGTCATCTTCCAAAGCTATTCGTTCTCTAGTTCTGGGTTCAGAAGAGTTGAAAATAGCAACCTTTATTTTGTTGAGTTGTACACTTTAATTATTAAGAAACCTGAGCACGCACTGAATAAGCACTAACTGAAAATGAAAGAGCAGTTAATAAAGGACCGTACTATTTATATACCAGATACACGTTTTCCATTTGAGACCGCTGGGAATATTATCGAGCACTACGTCGAATGTCAAGAGAGCATTGGAGACGGCGCGCGGATCATGGCTAAATATTTACAAGCGCCTTCGGAAGTGGTGAGGATGGTTCGCGGTTGATCAGTGGCAGCCATCAGTAGTCGAACTGTAAGCCTATAAGGAAGAGAGTACTTCGCTCTCTGCAACAAAACAAGAACGTCGCCTATTCGTGGTGGAGGTAAAACTTCCACCAGTGCGACCCTGCTGAGGCAATAATTGTCCATTTAGAAACGGGTTCGATCACTTTTTTTTTGTTTCCATGGCGACTGGGGACCTATGGACTGTGAGAAGCCTGCGGAATGGCGGGTAAAGCGTTTTTTTTTTTGGCGTTGTGGTAGATGACGCGGGGCACAATGGGAAGTTGCTGTGCAGTCGCTGGTTCAAATGGGCATGCTTTTAGGCGTCGATTTGTGAGAGAATGTCCCCGTCTGCCCTAGCGAACAGAAGGGGATTTCAACCATGCAGCGCAACAACCTCCTGATGTTGAGTGGACATACTTTACCCGAAGACCCAAGCGTGTCCTGATGCAGAGACATGAGTCATGGCAGGAAGCCTGCAAGGTAACAGATAAGGCTTATTGCTGCAGAAACGCCATGGGTATACGGAGGTCTTTGTACGGGTTCGGGCTGTGAACAGTGGGGCAGGGTGCAACACAAAATACAGGACTGACGAGGTATGTCGTAGGGGGATTGACGGGCATAATTATGGACCGCCCTAAAATTCCTCTAGAACTGCGAGTGCTATGAAAAGCCCGCTCCTATTGCTTGCCGTCTCCACTTAGCAATGTTGTTTCAGGGGAAGCTGCTGTTATCCCTGAAGGCGAGCAGATGACAGGACGCACATAATACTACCCGCGGTATTAGAATATTTTTTATAAAGCAAAAGTTTCTTTTATAATCTTGTTGAATAAAACTGGCGACGTTGTCAGTGGTGTAGCGGCAACGTCGGCGCGAGCAAAGCCGAGGGACATGTAGTGTACGAGAAAGTGTTCTACTTGCTCAGCATATTGCTGAGGAGTGTAAATAAACCTCCTGCCTCAAAATAAGTAATCCAGAGGATGCTCCTACTCTTCATTGGTTGATTTCACGTCTAGTGACACCTATAAGTACGACCGAGCTGTCATGCTGCCGTCATATCGATGTCACGCTGTATAACGTTAGAACGAGTCCCGTAATTCGGCCATTGATCGCGGGTTGAGCATAAATGAGCGGCCGTATCATAGCAGGAAGCGGAGCACTTTACGGCGTTACTTCAGCAATCTGTTCCTGAATCAAAATAACAGCTTGAGGGGCAAGTTGGTGCGCGTGTGCTGTGTATCTTCTCCTGTGTTTGTGTTTATTTGCGCCACATATCTGAATACGATGTTCCTGAATCGCATGGAGGTGGAAAGTCGGAGCGGAGTACCATGTGTTGCCTATTGTCGGTCTGTAATATTTAGGCACTAATTTGGATGTTTGGGTCGTGCAATGCAATCAACCATAGCTATCGAGTACCCCGAGTCGGAGAGTAGCGCCGCCCTCTGGCGTTTAATTTAACGACGTTCCTCCCGTGTTTTACAGCGAATGCTGCCCCTGTACCATTAATTATTCTGAAATAACTAGCCCTTTGTCTTCATCGCAGACGTGGGCTCAGTGTTAGACGTCACTAACCCACTGATTTGCATGCGTGTAACTCGCATTTCTTCATTAAATACACATTATGTTATATAATGATATGATATGATATATATAGTGGCTGCACAGCAACCATAGTTCTGCTTAAAGAAAGTAACAAAATTCCCATAAAGGAAGGTGTTAGTCAAGGAGACACAATCTCCCCAGTACTATTCACAGCTTGTTTAGAGGAAGTAATCAGAGACTTGGAATGGGAGCAGTTAGGGATAAGGGTAGATGGAGAATACCTCAGTAATCTGCGATTTGCTGATGACATTGAATTGCTAAGCAACTCTCGGGGGATGAACTGCAAATAATGATCGATGACCTGGAAAGAAAAAGTAGAAAGGTAGGCTTGAAAATCAATATGCAGAAGACTAAGGTACTGTTCAACAGCCTCGGGAAGAAACAGCAGTTTACATTAGGTAGCGAAATACTCGAAGTAGTAGGCGAATATGTCTACTTAGGACAGGTAGTAACCGCAGATCCGGACCATGAAAAGGAAATAACAAGAAGAATAAGATTGGGACGGAGCGCATTTGGCAAGCACTCGCAGATTACGACTAGCAGCTTACCGGTATCGCTCAAGAGGAAAGTATACAACAGTTGCATCTTGCCTGTACTCACCTATGGGGCTGAAACGAGGAGGCTAACCAAGAGAGTTCTACTTAAGTTGAGGACAACCCAGAGGGCTATGGAACGAAAAGTGGTAGCGGTAACATTAAGAGATAGAAAGCGTGCAGAGTGGGTCAGAGAAGTAACTCAAGTTACCGACATTCTAGTGGAAATTGAGAAGAAGAATTGGACATGGGCAGGACATAGGCAATAGTGCGAAGAGAGGATAACCGATGGTCGCTAAGGGTAACAAACTGGATTCCAAGAGAAGGAAAGCATAGCAGGGTACGGCAGAAAGTTAGGTGGGCGGATGAGATTAAGAAGTTCGCAGGGGTCAGGTGGATGCAGCTAGCACAGGACTGGGTTAAGTGGAGAAATATGAGAGGCCTTCGCCCTTCAGTGGGTATAATCAGGCTGATGATGATGATGTTAAAATATGAGTTTTGCGTCGAAGAAAACCAACGCAATACTTTGTTTCGCACTTAAAGGAAAAGCAACGCGAAAACGACTAGGAAAAAGGCATCATATGAAACCGAAACCACTGTCACGAAAATTAAATTATATTTTAGCACTTTAAAAATAAGGTATATATTTAAATTCTTCAAAAACAGTAACAAATCCCAGCTGGCATGACCCCAAAAAATTTGCCGACGATTGCATTATTTCGTAATACGAAATTTGAGCGCAGCTCATCAGCTATTTCACCTTTTTTGATAGATTGAGGCAAAGATTTCGAGCAAGACATGTAAGTACAATTGCAGGCAGCAGTTATATTTCTCGCACATATCCCTTCAAGAAAAACTGCATACCAAGTTCTTTACTGTCATCAAAGACGCCTTGTAGTCCGAAAAATGAAGAGAGCAATTCACTTATCGTGAGGTTGAGGGTGGAAGTGCGTCCGGCCATAGAAACGTTGCGCGGCGAAGAATAATGCGACAAGCTGCAGACGGGAAGAAAGAACCATCGCAAATTTCGTAAACTGACTTGAAAACGCTGTAGCCAAAGGTATCAAGCATCTCATTGAATTTCTAGCAGTATGTTTAAAAGGAAATAAAGGGCGGACTAGATCCAGGCCAGGCTTTCGTCAAAAGCCAAGGGACGATCGGCTAGAGATCCGGCCTATCAGACTAGCTGTATATACGCAAAATACATCAAAATATGATGTCTTTCTCTCTGAGCGTGTGACCTCTCGGTTACTGCACATGTTACCCTGCAGGTCGGTGTGGGCAGTCGCATTATTCATGAATTATCTTTGCAGTATGTAAAATGTGTTGTCGAGACTTTCATTTGAGCTCTGAAGCGTACCTTTCATAATTGGTTCATAGGAATGGAAAGGTGTTATATCTGTCACACTTTTTTCTGTGGACACCGGAATCATGCCGTAAAAGAAAGAAGAAAGGTGGGAGTGAAAGTGCAGCTGGTTACGAGGGACAACGACGCTGACGCGAAACCCAGCAAAGGTTTCCAAAGAGCTGCGCTCTAAAAAAATTGGCAGTGGCTTAGCTTGGTTAAGCCTGGTAATTGCGAAAGCAATAGCTACAAACTACGTCTAGGGTCAGCTCTTGGTGCAGCTGGTTTTGGTGCTTGTGGTTATGCTTATGGTTATGCAGTGATTCACTCTGCCCACGACATATTGTTCAACTATTGTTTATTGTGGGGTGCTACCTGGTTATTTTATGTATAACTAGTAGCGGAGCAAGGAGTGCCTTGGCTGCAACGATATAGTTGGTTGGGGGTGAGTTTAAGGCAAAATGTACAACTGCCACTCCGTCACCAGCTGCAACGGCATTCTTTACGCGATCATAAATGAAAGCATCCCTGCAGACTGCGTTGGTTCCACTTGCCGCTAGACCACCTCCTATAGTATCGAACTTCGCCCCCCTCCCCCGGTAGTAGCTGCGGTAGGAGAGGGAGTTAGGCCGCGTTTGGTAGCTACCGCCTCGCGAGTTGACGGCACGAGTTGGGGCCCCTGTTTTTGCGCAGCAGTGCTTGGCGGCGCGCCAAAGATCACGCTAAAGGGTCAATGGTAGCTACCACCTCGCTACGCGAAGGGCTGAAAAGTGAAAGTAGTATTGCTTTCGCAATGAAAATTTGCTCGCGCTTAGCTTTGGTTAGGCCTGGTAGATTGCCAAAGCAATACATCTTGGCTACGCCTTAGCACGGCTTGTGGTTCGTTATTGGTGAAGAAACATGTTTGGTTTGGTTTGTGGAGTCTAACATCCCAAAGCAACTCAGGCTATGAGAGACGCCGTAGTGGAGGAATCCGGAAATTTCTCCCACCTGGGGTTCTTTAACGTTCACTGACATCGCACAGCACACGGGCGCCTTGCTTTTGCCTCCATCGAAAAGCGGCCACCGAGGCCGGGATGTGAATGAACATGTGGATACAGAGTCAGCTTCACTGTTCATAGCGTCCATCATGCTCCAGTCTGGATTATCATCAGGTTAGCAGTATTCAAAAGAAGTTCAACTTGCCCGCCTAGCTGCATCTTGAGCCCGCCGTTGAGCGAAACGCCTTTCACGCTGTTCTGTCTCCGTAGCTTGCCGTTGCTTCCCAGCAGCAGCGAGGCGACGCGTCTTTTCTCGCGGAGGCATGGCCACTTACTGCGCCCAAGGACACGGGATCGCATCATGGCCTCGGCGGCCGCTTTTCGGTGGAGACAGTAAGCAAGGCGTCCGTGTGCTGTGCGATGCCAGTGCTGGTAAAACAACCCTCAGTTCAGTTAAGTCGTTCGCTTATGTCCAACTCTTCGTGAGCTTATGGACCATATCACGCCATGCTTTCCGGTTTCTCACTATCTTTCTAACATCCCATAACTTCATCCGCAGCGCCTCGAGGAAGCCGTCCCGTTCGCTGCCTACCTCTTCTCTGGTGCCCCTCAACCTTTCCCGACATCAAATCTTTCACCAGTGACTCCTCTTTGCATCAGATAACCAAAGTAGATGAGCTTTAACTTTTGAATTTGACCCTCCAATGAGCAGTCAGGGTTTATGGTCGACAATATCGACTGATTTGATCTTCTGGCCGTCCAAGGAACTCTCTAGAGTCTCCGCCACCAGCGCAATTCAAACGCGTCAATTCTTCGGCGGTCAGCCTTCTTCACAGTCCAACACTCGCATCCATACGTAACAACTGGAAAGACCATAGCAATAGTTATACGGATCTTGGTTGGCAGTGTAATGTCCCCGCTCTTTACTAGGCGGTCAAGGCTAGCCGTGCCTCTTTTTCCCAGAAGCAGGCATCTCCTAATTTCATGGCTGCAGTCTCCTTCCGGGGTAATCTTGGAGCCCAAGGAGAGAAAATCTTTCACAGCTTCCACTTCTTGTCCCTTGATGTCCAGGACTTGACAGGGCAAGACGGCATGATCTTTCTCTTTTTAATGTTCAGTTTAAGCGTAAACTTCTCACTCTCTTCTTGTATGCGCATCAGAAGTCTCTTGAGTTCCACTTCACTTCTGCCAGTAAAGTGGTATCATCCGCATATCTAAGGTTGTTGATACGTTTCACAGCAATCTTCACTCCAGCTGAAGACTCATCCAGACCAGCCTTCCTCATGATGCAGGGCGACAGTATGCAGCCTTGTCTCACTTCTTTCTCAATTGTAAACCAATCAGTAAGAACATGCCCAGTTCTGACTGTGGCCTCTCGCCCTTCATACAGGTTCCAGAGTCGATCGATGAGGTGAATTGGAACTCCCATCTCTTTGAGAGCTTGCCACAATCTGCTGTGATCTACGCAGTCAAACGATTTTGCAAAATCAATAAAGCAGAAGTAGGATGGGTTTCTGAAACTCTCTTGCTTTTTCCGTGATCCTGCGAAGATTGGCAATCTGGTCTCTAGTTCTTCTGCCCTTGCGAAACCCAGCTTGGACGTCCAGAAGCTCCCGATCCACATATTGCTGCAGCCTACATTGGAGGATTTTCAACATCACCTTGCTAGCATGCAAAATAAGCGCGATCGTGCGGTAGTTCAAACAAGACTCGGCTTCAGTCCTGAGTTGAATAAGTCGCTTGTGCGATTACGACTCTAGGCCGTCTCAGTTAAGACACAAGGACGCCCGGTACCTAAGTCGAGAAATTAGGAAAATACAGGGATGCGCTGGCCCTGTCCTCGCGGTAAGATATAAACATTCTGTCAATCTTGCATTGTGTAAAATCCGTTCCATTGCTTTTTGCGGCTTAAGATTGTGTTACGAGGAAAAATGCCCCAAGTGGCTGCTGAGGGGGTTCAGGGAAGTCACTCTGGTGACCAGGAGCCTAACCGAAGCGTGCGGCTCGTTTAAGTCTGGACTTAGCTGCATCTTTATCGTGCAAGCCGGCCCAGTAATCACAACCGCCTTATGTTGGGTTTACACATTTGAGCCCTTCTTGTACAGTTCTTGTGTGTATTCCTGACACCTCTTTTTTATCTCTGAGGCTTCAGTGACGACGCTGCCTCGTTCGCCCTTTATCACGCCCAGCTTAGCACAGAACCTTCCTTTGATATCTTTGATTGTCTTATACAGAGCTCTTGTGTTTCTCAATTGGCTGTTGTCCTCAACTGCTTGGCACTGTATGTTCAGGAAGGCATTCTTATATCTTCTTGTTATTTTCTGAAAATTCGCATTGAGAACCTTGTATATTTCTCTTTTCCCCATTACTTTTGCCATCCTCCTTTCCTCAGCTATTTGCAAAGCTTCTTCAGATAACCAGTTTGCTTTCTTGCATTTCTTTTGCTTCGGAACTACCTTAGTAGCAACTTCTTGTATTATGTCATGAACATCGCCCACATCTCTTCAGGCTCTCTGTCTTCTAGATCTAATTCGTGAAGTCGATTCCTCATTTCCACCGCATATTCTGATGGAATGTGATCCACATCACACCTGAAAGGCCTTCTAGTTTTCTGCGTTTTCCTCAATCGAAGCTTTAATTTGGCAACAAGAAGCTAATGATCGCTGCCACAATCGGCCCCAGGCCTTGTTTTTACTGCTTGTACAGCGCTTCTCCATCTCTGCCCGCAAAGAATACAATTAACATGATTCCTGTACAGACTGTCCGGTGAAGTACATGTGTACAGGTGCATCTTTTGGTGTTGGAAATGAGTATTCGCTATGGTCAGCTTGTTCTCTTGACAAAACTCTACTATCCTCTGCCCAGCTTCATTTGGCTCATCAAGACCGAACTTGCCTAAAATTCCGCATATTTTTTCACTCCCCACCTTAGCATTCCAGTCTTCTATGAGAATAAGGACGTCCGATGATGGAGTGCGGTCTAAAAGGCATTGCAGGCCGGCATAAAAAGCCCTGGGTGGTCGCAATTTCCGGAGTTCTCCACTACGGCGTCTTCCATAGCCTGAGTCGCTTTGGGACGTTAAACCCCGCAAACCAACTAACGAAACAACATAGCGACTGATTTGGCAGATGGTGAATGCAAGTATGTACCCAGGATCCGCCATCTACCTCGCTATTGTGACTTCAGAGCAGGCGCAGCGACTCCAACAGAAGGAAAGAAATGCGCCACATCTTCACGCGGGGCTACCGGCCGCCGCCACGCGACGCCTACACTTGCTAGCCAGTCTCCCGCTCCTGGTATGCGTCATAGGTCTAGCGCGCAGCGCTTCTAGCGGGAGAAGAGCTGCGCGCCATAGCTGCCGGCCGTCGGTACGCGAAAGGCCGTTCAAGGGCGCAGTATTAACGCCATAGCGTTAAGGAGCTCGTGTCGCAGAAAAGCCGGTGTCGTGGACGTCGGCGGCGTTGGCCGTGAGCGATAAATCCCGGCATGCACTTCATAAATAAAAAGCAACTTCCAAGATGGCCTGGGTTGGAATCGAACCAGGGTCTCCGGTGTGTGAGACGGAGACGCTTCCGAGTTCGATGCTTGAAAGCGGTAGAAACTCGCTTCTAGTGAATGCGGTGTTGCCTCAGAAACGTGCCGTAGAACGTTATACTGCGGTGTATATCGGTAATTATGAGCATGTTACTTACAGAAGTCGCAGTTACACGAGTAGCGAAGTACGTTTCCGCTACGTTTCTTCTGCGCTCTGCGCACATGCAGAGCCATCTTGCGGCAAACACAGAAGAACCCCTCCTCGCAATGTGCGGCGCTGCCCCGACACGTGGCGCGCCACCCTCCCCTGACGTTTCGCCGTGCAACCTCACGGGTTGTAGAATCAAGCGTCTTTCCTTTCTTTAGATCACTATCTTCGCTCACCCGCTTCTCCCCTTCGGGCCGCGCGGGTACCGGTGCGATGATGCCACAATACCCTTGCGTTTAATAAGTTTTCTCACTCTCTCCCCCTCCAACGTCCAGCGTGCGTCACTCGAACAGTGGTGTTTAGGCGACGCGGCTCCTCTTTCCGCTCACAGCGCGATTGCTAGGTGCAGCGTCTGATGCCGGATGCCTTTGACATGATCACTGCGCCGTAGCGCTTCTGCTGGGAAAGCGTCCCCTTGCGATGTGTACCGAGCTGCTTCCGAGGAATCATGCTTCTGCGTGGTGCTCCCAAGCGAGATGAGGACGATCCCATCAAGGCGTCAGCCCCATGATCGCGTCCGCCTTCATGGCGCGTCGCTGCCCGGCTTTCTCTCTCCGAGACACCGAGTTCTTTGGTTCGTGCAGCTTGCTCAGGCGCACGTTTCTTTGCCGCGCCGAACGCTGCGTTTCTCGGCGCTCACCGCGTGATTCGTGAGTGCAAAGTCCGACGCGCGGCGCCTCATCAGTGATTGCTGCGCTGTAGCGCATTGTCTTACACTCCTTGGCAGGTCGACGGGTGTTTTATTGCAGGGCCTTGCGCGCTCGCTTTTGAGACGCGTGTGTAAAAAGTTGTACCGTGCACTTAGAAGTGTTGAGTATGAAAACTGTCTTTGTGTGATTCAAGAGCATACCGAGCGAATGAGTGGGTGGTGCGAACGAGGTGCAATAACGCTATCGCGTTTCACTCTTGAAGGCGAAGCTTAAGCGTCCGCCAAATTTTTGCCTTTGCAATAAATGTGCGATGAGGCGAACGCAATTATAGCGCGGTGGCTCATAGCCCTCCACTATGGTACCTCTATCTCCCTCGCTTTTGTATCTCCCATCCTCCTTTCATTTACGGCATGGTATATGTGTCCGCGGCGACTTTTGATAGACACTGCGCCTTCCCTATCCGGTAAATCAATTTAAAACACCGCTGATGCCTGCTGTACCAACGCCTCCTAGACATCTTGGCCTGCTTCTGGTTGGCGGAGGTGGTGAAAGGTGGCAGTCCTGGCCCTAAGGGGTCGGGACGATAGATCAACGCCGCTTGCGGCGGGGGATAGCCAGCCACTGATTTGTATCAGTTGTATGCCGTCATTGCACCCGCCACCGCTTCGGTGGTGGTGAACGACGGCTGTTGCTGCGGCGCGCGTCTTTCTCTCCCTCTTCATTTCTTTTATTTTCTCGTTTGTCCGCCCCGCCGGGGTTGTGCAGTGGTAAGACGCGCGACTAGTGTGCCGGAGTACCCGGGTTCGAACCCGACCTCGGCGGCTGCGCTTCGATGGAGGCGAAACGAAGAGGCGTCCGTGTGCTGTGCGATGTCAGCGCACGTTAAAGATCCCCAGGCGGTCGAAATTACTCCGTAGCCCTCCACTACGGCTCCTCTTTCTCTCTTTCCACTTTCACTCCCACCTTCCTCTCTTCCGTTACGGCGCGGTTGCGGTGTCCACAGAAAACAAGTGAGACAGTTACCGCGCCTTTCCCTTCCTATAAATAAATCAATCAATCTCGTCTGTCCGCGCGAGGCAGCGGAGGTGGCTCAAGAGCCAGTACCATGCCGGTGCATTTTCTTTTCTTTCTTCCTACAGCCACATCACAACCACTGCATCTGTTTGCCGTGTTGTGCGGCGATGAAGGAAGCGGCAAATGAATGGCGCCACACGGACACCTGGATCGGACGTCCGGCGAGGTCAGCTTCGTATATGCATGAATCGCCTGGTGATGTCATGACCTGCCATGACGGTACATCGCGAGCCCCTTGTCGAACACAACCAGCATTTCATTCAACGCGTCTAAGTTCATCGGCGTTTTGTAATTCGTTTCAATTAAAAGAAAGGCGCAGTATCTGTCGCTCTAGGAATCATGCTATCGTCCTCACGGTAGACAAGGTGAATTACGAAGACCGCTTCACTATCAGGGGGGTGGCGGGGAGAACGGCGAAGACGTCATACCGTGTGGTCGTGTTTCACGATGCACTCCGCTGCAAAGGTTGAATCGACCTCTGGCCGAGGTACTGCTCCGATTAATTCCAGCAGTAATGATTACCGTGTTGTCCTTCCCGGCCGGTTCCCAACTGGTAAGCTTGTCGTCGACTGTTTAACGCAGTTGCGTCAAGGGCCCCGTGTCGCAGAAAAGTCGGTGTCGTCGTCGGCGGCCGCCATCCCGCGTCGTCCGGCGTTGGCCGTGAGCGAAAACCCCCAGAAGCAATAATAAATAAAAACGAGTAGGAAAAATTGTATTTATAGGAAGGGAAAGGCGCGGTAACTGTCTCACTTTGCTTTGTGTGGACACCGCAACCGCGCCGTAAGGGAAGGGAGGAAGGTGGGAGTGAAAGGGGATAGAGAGAAAGCGGAGCCGTAGTGGAGGGCTACGGAGTAATTTCGACCACCTGGGGATCTTTAACGTGCGCTGACATCGCACAGCACACGGACGCCTCTTCGTTTCGCCTCCATCGAAACGCAGCCGCCGAGGTCGGGTTCGAACCCGGGTACTCCGGCACAGTAGTCGGGCGTCTTACCACTGCACCACCCCGGCGGGGCAGTAGGGAAAATCGCCAACCTGAGGACTCGAACGTGGGCCTCCGGGGTGCGGGATGAGCGCGCTAATCACACGGCCATGCTAGCTTTTCGTAGATTTTTGTAGATCTGAAGTCATCGTTTTTCCGCCTGCAACAACGTTTTCTGCGACAGACTGCTAACCCTAACAACACCCAGACGCAGCTCAGCTGCTGCCCTGGCCGGGCTGTCAGGACGCACCATGCCGAAGCCGGCGTCGGTTCGCTCACACCCGAGTGGCGCAAGTGCGGGAGCTGTGGGTTCATCAAAAAGTGTAGGCACCAAAAAAAACTGAAAGCAGCCTCCAAGAAAAGGCGTTCCGACGCCCAACGCGCGATGAAGAGGACGAAACGCATCAGCTGCCCAACGCGGACGCTGAGAGTGGTCTTTCTGTGGGACTCACTAAAACTAAGGAGCAGCACGCAAGCGACCAAATGGACACTGAAGACGACTGTGAGAACGTCGGCGACTACGGCGACTGGACTTTAATCAAGAAGCGGAAACCTCAAAGGAAAGTGAAGCCTGAACAGCTTCGTCTTGAACGGGTAAGTCGACCTCTCTTTCCACTCTCGATCAGGCCACTCAACCGAGCACATGTGCATGATATACCTAAGCAAGCCATTACAGAGGCATTAGAAATGACCGCAAAAAGTTGGGAATTGGCAGATTTGGCTACTTTCCGCTACGATGTGGTAGCAAATCGGGTCAAGGTCACTGTTAGAGATGAGGAACACGCAAATAGGCTCACCGCATTAACGCGACTGGCCGGGAAAGTGAACGGACGCGTCTGCACGTACGAGGTCACGATTGAACGAACGCCAACACGAGGCGAGGAAAAAAGTCGGGGCGTTATCAAGGTGCGTCCTGGTCAAACCATTGAGTACATCAAGGACAACCTAAGATGTGAAACTGCAACTATTCTTGACGCGCGTCTCCTAGGAAAGACAAACATGCTGCTGTTAAAATTCGATACAGACCAGCTACCCAAAAGGCTCGTTTTTGATTACGAAATCACAAGGGTCTACGAGTACAGACCGAAAATTTTTGCGTGCTATAACTGCCACGGACTGGGACATATTGCTAGGTATTGTCCAGCAGAAGAGGTTTGTAAGGTGTGCAGACGGCTGCACTCTAAAGACACAGAATGCGATCAAGAGTTATTCTGCGTCGCCTGCAAGAAACCGGGCCACATTTCAATCAATTCGGCTTGTCCTAGTCGTGTACCAAAAGAGCCTAAAGAAAATAAGCAGAACCCTGATGCAGTTAAGGGAGAAGTTACATGGGCAGACAAGGCGCGACAGAACTCGTCGACAGAAACTGCGCTGCCCCCTGTTTACCAACAACAACTGGAAGAGTTGCGAAAAGAAAATCAGCAACTTAGAGAAATGCTGGAGAAAGTCCTTGCAAGGCTACCACCGGAACAAGACGGTCATGCATCTCAGACGCAGCGGCAACATGCTTCAGCCTCGCCCACTGGGCAGATGCAACGCATGCATTCGAAAAGCCGGCCCGGACGGTCGTCCAGTCGTAAAACAACTGCAAACTCCATAAAGCACCAACATACCGAAACAACACTGACTCAAACGCCAAAGACTCATCAGACGACAAAGGCACTTACCGCACAAGATTCGGCGTATGCGCAAATGCTGAGCATCATGAGGCAAGAGCGACACAACGAGACACAGCGCCTAGAAAAAAGCCTGCGGGATGAGTTTCAAACGATAACAAACGCGATACAGACTCAGATTGAAGCAATTTTTATAGAGTTGCACAAAAGCATCCAACACCAGAACGATGAGCCAAAAAGACGTAAGCCCGCAGAGGCGCAATAAGAATCGGATCAATATGTCTACAATGGAACTGCAGAAGTTTCACGCAGACTGGACCTACCCTAAGGGAACAAGTCAGAAAATTGAAGCCTCTGGTCATCCTTTTGCAAGAAACAAGGGGACCTTGCACTATTCGGGGTTACCGTACATTTCAGCAGCCTACCATACTTCACCAGAACAGAGGAAACCAACATGCACAGGGTCAAGCTGCTCTCCTTGTCAGAAACGAATGCACAGCAACCGAATTACAAATTCCTGATCTAAGTAATGAGTTCAGAGAAGTAATCGCTGTTAAAATGTGTCCTCCTGGGCAGCGGCCCATGGTGGCAGTCTCCGTGTATTACAGGCCTCTGACTGGCAGTCATAATACCGACTCATACGGGTGGCTCGCCAAAGTCCTTGCCCTGTCAGGAAGCCTCCCCATCCTGGTGGGAGGAGACTTCAATGCTAAGCACCCGACTTGGGGCTACGCCACAGCTGACCCAAGGGGACGTATGCTGCACGACACCGTAGAAATGTCTGGTCTATACATATACAACACCCCGGACACACCAACGCGCATAGGACTACACGCCCGACAACGAGATACGACACCAGACCTGACGTTGGCCACACCAGGATTCATCAGGCAATGGGAAGTCGAACAGACAACATGTGGAAGCGACCACTTACCAATTTTGATCACCCTTAACCGAAAAAAGATTCGTGAAAAAGGCAAACGGTTACCATTGACTGGGAAAAGTTTCGGACAGCCACTGGCGGCAACTTCATGGACTTCGCGCAATTCAGTGCCATGGTTGCGGAAGCACGGCCATGGTCCCGAGACACAATAATATGTGACGACACTATCACACACATGGATAGGCACCTTGCCAACTTGTGGCGAAAGGTCAATATCCTTACGCAACAATACAGATATAAAGGAAAGCGCCACAGGGATCTCATGAGCCTTAAGCGCCAATATCGACTCATCAAGGAGTACCAAAAACAGCTCGAAACAGATTCATGGCACAGCACTTGTGCGACGCTCGGACGCAAACCCGGCCTTAAAAAGCTGTGGGGAATTCTACGAAGCCTGCTGGGAAAAAGAAAAGCACACCACCACTGGCAGAGCTGTTCCTGCGCGAGAACCCAGCTGCACTCGAGGAAAAGGTGATCCACACGTTCTTCCCGCATGCTTCTGAGATACCCACGCCACCATTGCCGGCGATCACGATTGACAACACAGTGATGGAACTTGAAAAACCATTTACATTTGGCGAGCTATTGGCAGCATTAGTCCACGGCAAACCGAAATCGGCTCCAGGACACGACGGAGTAACATGGCAGGAGCTCAGAAATCTTGGCGACGAAGCCCAAGATCAGCTCTTAACTATCATAAACGATTCATGGGAATCAGGAGTGGTGCCAGATGCACTAAAGCTATCATTGATATACCCCATACCGAAATCAGGGAAGGACCACACAAAACCAGAGAACCTACGGCCAATAGCTCTCACATCCACTATCTGCAAATTGATTGAGCGAATGATAGCCGCAAGAATACAGCATTATATCGAATACGTACAGCCTGGGTTGCATCCAGCCCAGGCTGGATTCCGTCCGAATATGGGCACGCATGATTGCCTTTGGCTGCTCCGCAGGGTAATCAACCGCAGGTCTCGCAAACAGACACCAGATTACATCCTCGCGGTTAATATGCGCAAAGCATTCAACAATGTAAACCAACAGGTAATCCTACAAGAATTAGCAAAAAGATATCCCAGCCAAAAAGCATACAATTGGATATGCAGCTTCCTTCAAAGTAGACCTATTAGGCTTCATGGCAAAGCTTCGGGATGGAGCCCCAGAACCTATTACTTGGATAGGAGCGTGCCCCAGGGCTCTATCCTCGGGCCTTTGCTTTTTAACTTGGCCATGACCCGCGTAGCAGAAGCGCTCGAGCGAGACACTTCGGCCCGCTTCACCATCTACGCAGATGATGTCACCATATGGACAGAAGCAGTGGATTACCCAAATGAAGAAGTCATGCAGACGGAGCTCCAAGCAGCAATCTTCAGCCTCACTGACAGCTTGGAAGCATTGGGGCTACAGCTCTCACCTGAAAAGACACAACTCATAAGCATAGACGGCAAGAATTCTACAAACGCCAAAAAGCAGATTACACTGCATCTTGGACAACACAACATCATGTCTGCAAATGGGCAGACAAAAATCTTGGGGGCACAGATTTCTAGTTGCAACAGTCCTCGTAAATGGATTCGTACATTGCAATGTAACTGGACCCCGATGTTGCATATGATTCGCCGGATTTGAAACAAATACGGTGGAGCCCGGCAAAAATCGTGCCAAACACTGTCTAGAGCGGTTGCTGTAGGCAGGATTCTGTACGGGGCACCTGTCTATGAGTTTTCTAATCGCGACGTTAAAGACATCGAAAAGCTACACAGGGCCACTCTTCGCACCATTACTGGGCTTCCTAAGCACACGAGAAATGAAGAGCTACTTAAAATGGTCAGCATACCATCCATACAAGACATTATAAGAGAAGCAAAAATAAGAATGCGATCCCGACTGGAAAACACGACCCAAGGCATGGGACAACCGAATCAACATTGCTCCGAGGCCCCTGGGGACAGACACTTCACCCCTGTGGGAGGCGCCGGTAATCGCGCTAAGGCCACAACGACCTATTAGTAGGCGGAATGTGGTAGCTAGGCAACTTTTAGCACAGAGAACTGCCCTCACGAGACCACTCAATACAATAGACATCTACACTGACGCTACAATTAGAAATGAAAGGGTGAGTGTGGCATGGTGTGTGTGTGCCAGCGCCTCAGCACAACGGACAGCACACGTGCCACCTACCTGGAGGAACAATTTTACTCTCCGAGTTGCTTGCCATATGGGGAGCCATAAATACTATTACGACCGCTGCAGCCAGAAAAGATAACTTCAATGGTTATCGAATTTTAACCAAATCATATGCAGCGATTGCAGAGCTGACGGCACCAACTACAGACGACGCAGTGGCCAAGGACATCAGAAAGAGGCTGAAGGGAATGCGGGAAGTTGGAATAGAAATTCAAATTATATGGACACCGGGACATACTGGCACGGACGGGGGAAACGCAGCGGCCGCCGCGCAAGCGGGTGGGCTTGCTGAAACGTACAATGCCCCACACCCCAACTCCATGCCTAAACCGATAGACTTAAATCTTTACCAAACAATGCTCACTAAAGGCTCCTCTTGCAGATCGATGATGCACTATGTACGCACCAAAATAAAACAAGACAGTAAGCTTAGATTACATGAAGCGACACCAACGCCGGTGTTTGAGGACACGAAAGGGCTCACTCGACCACAAGAAATATTTCTCAACAAAGTAATAACAAACGCTGCTTGCACACCGCACATACTTGACAAGTGGTTTCTCCGAAGACACGAAACACTCAAACACAACATCTGCACGCACTGTCAGGAACAGTGTACAGCAGACCTAGAACATCTTATATGGCAATGTCCATCGTTTTCACAAGGAAGAAACAAAATTTCGCATATTCCACACGACGACATGCCCACATTAGCAGGTCAGGTTATATCAAGCGCCGAAATACAACACTCCATTGCTACATACGGCAGTGAGAGCGGCCTGCTTCGAGTAGTGTGAGAGAGGTTGACTTAGAGCGCGAAGATCGACCGCATGGCAAGCAACAAGCAACAGCTTGAAGAACCGTTAAGACGAAGAAGTTACACTCCCATCCCTCCTAACTCCCCAAGAACCCAAACAGCGGCCGAGAGCCATCCCTTCCTTTCAATAAAGGCTTCATTCATTTTATTGCCTGACTTTTGCAAGACAACGCAAACACACACGATATTGATATAATAAGCCAGCCAGGGGCTGGTTTCGTCATTCTAAAATTTTTTTAGATCAATCAAACGTTCTACGTACCTTTGGCAACCAGTCATGATGATGATGATGATAAGCTCTTTATTTACTCCCAAAGAAGAGGAACCAGCCGAAAGACTGGCTGCACTGCTTAGAGAAGGTCAGCAGGGATCTCTTGGGACTCTGCAGCCTCCAATGCGCGCAAAATGAGCTGGCGCTGTTGGGCGAGTTCGGTGGTACGCAAGAAAGACTCCCACGCCTCCACTGTAGCTGTATTGTCTGCGTTGTGTCGTGTACATGTCCACACCATGTGAATGAATGTGGGCGGTTGTGAGCAGTGTTTCCAACTAGGTGCAATATGATTTGGAAAAATTTTGCGATATAGCCATGGGTTTGAAAAGGTTCCTGTTTGTATTTTGCGCCAATGGACGGCCTCGCACTGGGATAGTTCCCGGTGTGCAGGGGGGTATAGACAACGTTCCAGCCGAAAATGCTGGAGGACGTCCGTGTATGTAACAAGGCGTAAATGAGTGGCTTGGGTAGTATCAGAGGAAGCGGCGGGCTGAGGAGGGTGCTCCGCCCGGTAGCTGAATTCTCGGGCTAGAGCATGCGCTTGTGCGTTCCCGCTAAGCGCCTGATGGGCTGGGGCCCATATAAGACGAGGTATAGACGGTAAGGGGAGAGTTCGGAGGATAGTGTGCGCCTGTCGGGGTATACGACCTGCATCGAAATTGCGAACTGCCTGTTGGGAATCGCTAACGACTACTTTGGTGGAGGGGTCGGTCAGAGCTAACGCGATGGCAACCTCGTCCGGGGTGGTAACAGTTGCGGCGTTGAGGACGCTGCAGGCGCTGCGCCAGTTCCGGTGTGGTGCCAATGCAACCGAAACTATAGCGGGGCGGCGGGGGGGGGGGGGGGGGGGGGGGGGGGGGGGTGGAAGGCATCTGTGTATGTAACGTCGGGGCGACCGGTAAAACGTTTGTTAAGTTGCCGGGCTCGGTCGGCTCTGCGCTCTGTGTAATATTCTGGATGCATACGTTTGGGAAGCCAGATATACGAAGACTGAGTCTCTGCTTAGGCGTGAGGTCGATATACGCAGAAGTCGCCTTCTGAGGGGTGATTCCTAACTGACTCAGTACTGCACGGCCCGCATGCGTCAGCGAGAGGCGTTCATATTGGGAAGTTCGAGTCGCTTCAATCAGCTCGTCGACTGTGTTTGAAGATCCCGAGGGTCATCTGTTTGGTGATTAAAGTGGACATGGGTAGACCCAATGCTGTCGTGTATGCCTTGCGTAGTGATGTATACCGTTGCTCCCGATCTCTTCGCGAGAGGCGAAGGGAAGGGGCAACGCAGGCAATGTGCGTACAAACGAAGGCTTGTACGGGGCGCAAAAGGTTGAATTCGAGCATGCCCTTATGCTTGTTGGCGACTCTCTTGAGCCGGCGGCTGATCTGGATTACAGATTGATCTATTCGCTGAAGAGTAGTGGCGTTTCCTCTATTATCTTGTAGATGAAGGCCCAGGATACGAATTTGGTCGGTACGGGGTATGGGGGTGTCCTGTACATGCAGATTGAAGGATGCCGGAGGTGATCTGGGGCGTCTACCCTGGGTTGGGACAATAATGTATTCGGACTTGGTGGCCGAGCAGGATAGGCCGACTGTGGCTAGGTAGGTACTAACGCGATCGATGGCTGTCTGCAGAGTCTCCTCGATCTGGCCGTCACTGCCGTGTGTAATCCACAGATTGGGTAGGCCAAGCAGCGCAATATTGAACAGGAGTGGGGAAAGCACTGAGCCTTGGGGTGTACCTGGCTTTCAGAAGAGATGATGGATCTCCTGAGCCGGTGTCAAGTTGCACTGTGCGGTTCGTGAGAAAGTCGAGTATATATGCATACATTCGTTGTCCCACCCCTAGGGTCTGGAGGTTCTGCAGAATGGCTTGGTGCCGGACATTGTCAAAGGCCTTCGCGACACCTAGACCAACTATGACTTTGGTGTCCAAAGTGCTGTGTGTCAGCCCCTGATGCTTAAGCAAGAGCATGATATCGGGGGCCTCAAGGTGTGGTCGAAAACCAAATGTCGTGTCTTGAAGTAGGTGATGTTCTTCTAGGTAACGAAGAAGACGGGTCGGAATTACATGCTCCAATAGTTTTCCCATGCAGGACGTGAGATAAATTTGGCGGAGATTCGAGAGAGTGGTGGTTTGCCCGTCTTGGGATTGAGCACGAGGTTGGCGCATTTCCACTCTCGTGGGATGGCTCCCCGCTTTCAACATTTTTGCAGAAAGTCTGTGAGCGCATGAATCGAGGCGTCGTCGAGGTTACGAAGCACACGATTAGATATCCGGTCTGGGCTGCACCTGAGTTTGTCTTGAGACGATTGAGCTCGGCTCGTACCTCCGGTAAAGTGATGGGAGCATCCAAACGGACGTTTTCCTTCCCCTGATAAGGAGGGAGAGATTTCGCCGGTCCTGGGCGGATGTAGGTGTATACTAGGTCCTGTTTGAGGGCATCTGAGGTGCCAAGACATTGGTGGAAGATACGCTGGAGCGGTTGGCGAGCTTGGAACATTCTCCCTTCAGAGTCGAGGAGGTGACGGAGTAGTTTCCGGGTGCTTCTGGTGTTAGGAGCCTTATCCATCTGGTCACATATATTTTGCCAGTTTTGGCATGTAAGCTCTACGGCATAGTTCTCGATGTTTGTATGGACTCGGGCGAGCCGTCGTTGAAGATTCCGATCCCACTTGCGAGTTTGCATCAGGGCCTCCAGCTTGCACTTGCGGTCCCACAATTGGGCATAATATCTGTCGCAGTTTGGTACGGAGTCTTTCACAGCTACTTCAGCAGTGACATCTCCAACTTGTTTGAGGATGTCGGCTGACCAAGCGGCGATGTCTGTGATAGGTTGGGAAAAGCCTTGCTCTTTTCGCTTGGCATGAAAGCAGTCCCAGTTGACCACTTTAGTTGGTCGCGTACGTTGTCGAGTAGGCTCCTGAAAGACAATCTCCAGAACGTAGTGGTCGCTTCCCAATGTTTCCCGAGTATTGCACCAGGCAGCTGCAATCCCCGGTCCCGTAAAGGCGAGATCCGGGGTTGTGTCCCGTGAGACGCCCGTTCCTCTCCAAGTGGGTTGGGTGATATCCGTTAAAAGGTTCAGATAGAGTGCGTGCCAATCGTCCCAAAGCAATCGGCCTTTAAGCATGTCGTAGTGGTAACCCCATGCTTGATGCAGAGCGTTGAAATCACCGAGAATATTTAGAGGTTGCCCTCACGCTAGCTGCTGTACTTGGAGGAAAAGTGGCCCGAAGACGGCCTTGCGTGATCAGGGTGGGCTATAGACGTTGAGCACGAAAAGGCATTGCCTGGTCACACGAGTGGGCTGGGGGAGAATTTTGAGAAGGATATGGTCTGGTAAAGTGGAGTCTAGCTCTTGTAAGAAAACAGTAAGGTTTCGTCTAACTAGAATAGCCACCTGGGAGTTCGCTCTTCGTGATGTGTATGTTCGATATCCAGCCAATTTCGCGTGTTTCCCTGCTTCTTGAAGGAAGAAGATTTCTAGGGGGTCGCTCGCGGTAAGAAACTGCTGAAGGGCCACGCTCTTGTAACTGTGCCCACGCACACATCGGATCGGTGGTCGAGCTCGGCGCAGCGGCAGCATACCTCGTATTTCTTTTTGAAGATGGTACAGCTGTGTCTGCTGTTATAAAAATTATGAGCATGTTACTTACAGAAGTCGCAGTTACACGAGTAGCGAAGTACGTTTCCGCTACATTTCTTCTGCGCTCTGCACACATGCAGAGCCATCTTGCGGCAAACACAGAAGAACCCCTCCTCGCAATGTGCGGCGCTGCCCCGACACGTGGCGCGCCACTCGCCCCTGACGTTTCGTCGTGCACCCTCACAGATTGTAGAATCAAGCGTCTTTCAAGGTTGGGCGAAGGTGATCAGCACGACAGTGGTGTTGCCCAGTCTTCTGAAGCTCTCGATAGGAGGGTTTCGGCTGTCCTGGAGTTCTGCTTGAATAGTTGCATGATCGAGACGATCGACCCCTCTGATCACTCCTCTTCCTGAACAGTCGGCTGGTGCACAGTACAGATATTCCGTACGATCGTTGGTTGATGACGAGCTCTTTAAGATGTATGATGCGCTCAGCGCGTTCGACATTTGGTGTGCAGTAGGCAAAAGTGGTTTGTAAGTAGTTGTCTTGTATAAGGTCCACATTCCGAATGGAATCGTGGGTGAAGTTTGCTGCTGTGCAGACCACTTTGAGCAGTTGAATTGTAGTTGTCTTGGAGAGTAGTAATCCTCCTCTGGAGGCGCACAATGAGCTTGAGCGTATTGCTAGGCAGGCGACGCTGCTTGGAAGCTACCGAGCGTCTAGCAAGTTGACGTCCACGTTGGCGAGGCGTAAGCGCGTCTGCTACCTTTTAACGCAGTAGCGTTAAGGAGCTCGTGGCGCAGAAAAGCCGGTGTCGTCGGCGTCCAGTGAGCGATAAATCCCGGCATGCACTTCATAAATGAAAAGCAAGTTCCAAGATGTGCTGGGTGGGAATCGAACCAGGGTCTCCGGAGTGTGAGACGGAGACGCTACCACTCAGCCACGAGTTCGATGCTTGAAAGCGGTACAAAGGCGCTTCTAGTGAATGCGGTGTTGCCTTAGAAACGTGCCGTAGAACGTTATACTGCAGTGTATATCGGTAATTATGAGCATGTTACTTACAGAAGTCGCAGTTACACGAGTAGCGAAGTACGTTTCCGCTACATTTCTTCTGCGCTCTGCACACATGCAGAGCCATCTTGCGGCAAACACAGAAGAACCCCTCCTCGCAATGTGCGGCGCTGCCCCGACACGTGGCGCGCCACTCGCCCCTGACGTTTCGCCGTGCACCCTCACAGGTTGTAGAATCAAGCGTCTTTCCTTTCTTTAGATCACTATCTTCACTCACCCGCTTCTCCCCTTCGGGCCGCGCGGGTACCGGTGCGAGGATGCCCCAATACCCTTGCGTTTAGTAAGTTTTCTCGACGAGGTGCAATAACGTTATCGCGTTCCACTCTTGAAGGCGAATCTTAAGCGTCCTCCAAATTTTTCACACTCTGCCGGAGCATCGGGGGTCGTTTGGGACGCTTGTGTTCCATCCTGAGAGCCGCGAACTTCGGGTGCGGGTGTGCCCTTCACTGTTCTAGCTTCCCGGAGCTTGTTCACTTTAGTCAGCCATTCACTAGCTGCAAATTCTTCGGGCGTTAGTTCTACGCCCTCCACAGTCACCTTCATGGTGGCAGGCGACGCGTGGGCTTGCTCGGCGCCCGATGCAGCTGGCGGCGCAGCCGCGGCGAGGGCCGGTAGGCCTAGCGGAGCATGCGCCGTGGTCGCGGAACAAATCTTGTGGACAATCTGCCGCAAGAAAAGGTGCCCCAAGCCCACGCCGCCATCCTTGACACTTCTAAATAAATTCGTGCGGCTGCATCTTTCCCATTTTGAAGCCCACACAAAAACCGCGAATATCCTAGGCAACTTCTGCACACTCACTCTTGCACAGCGTAAAAGTTGCATCACACAGCACAGCCTGGAAATGAAGAAGAGGTTTCACACTGTGGCTCTGGCAAAAATTGATAAGCTAGTTCTTTGCCACTTCTGTGCCCTTTCCCGCATGTCATCTGTGCATGCTCTCCAATATGTCTCGCTATCACGATGGCGTTCTAGTGGCACGCCAAGGTACTTTGGTGGAGTAGTCCTCCAGGATACATTTGCAAAATTATCAGGAGCACTTTGCCATCTACCATGCAGAGTCCCAGGGACTTAGACCAGTTTACCCTACTGCCTGTAACTTCGCAAAAGGTTTTTACAGAATAAACAGCTTCGGTTATACCGTCCTAGTTTACCGCAAAAACCGCAACATCATCGGCGTACGCCCGTAGCTTCACTTCCACGGCTTGCAAACGAAAACCAGTAATATTCTCATTGTCCAAGATATTTAAGCAAAGAGTTTGAATTTAAATGCAGAATAAAAGAGGACTGAGGGGGAATCCCTGGCACACAGAGCGCTGCACGCTGCACGCCCAGATTTTTATTTCCGACTACTCTCGTAGTGCCATTTCGGTAAGCCAGAGCCACGCCCTCACGAATAACAAAACCAACATTTGTACGGTCATTATACAAAGCAGAATTTCATGGGCAACGCAGCCGAACGCCTTTTCAAGGTCAAGCTGCAGGATGGCCACGCGGCCATTTATGACATCACAACATTCTAATCGACTTCTTGCTTTTTGTATATTTTTAACAATGAACCGTCCGTTTATTCCACACATTTGATGTGGCCCGACGATTTCCTGGATTACCGTCTGCAGCCCTCGGGCTAACACCTTCATATAAATTTTGTAATCAACGTTCGTGAGCGCAATTGGCCGGTATGATGTTACTTGTAATGGCCTATCTGCTTCATCAGTTTTGGGTGTGAGGAATGTGTGGGATTTGTCATAAGAAGGAGGCAGTTCGTTGACGTCATAAGCTTCGTTAAAAGCTACAGTCAGGACTGGCGCTATTTCGAGTTTAAATTCTTTATAAAATACCACACTTAAGCAGTCTGGACCGGGTCATTTTCCCGGGTTTAAATTGTTTATCGCCAGTTCAACCTCTGATTCAGTTATTGGCAGCTCTAATATTTGTTTCTTTTCTTCATTTAGTCTTAGTAGTGCCCCGAGATACCTGTCCTTAAACGCTCTCATATCAAAGTCGTGCCATGCAAACAGTTTCTGGTAGTATTGGAAGAAGCCCACGCCAGCTAGATGGTTTGAAATGGACAAAGGCGCGTCTACGGATTGCGGGGTTGTCTCAGAAATGTCCCTTAGAGAAGTGTATTGTGGCGCATAATAATAATTATGAGTGTGTAAATTACAGAATTACAGAACACGCAGTTAAGCAAGAGGCAAATTACTTTTCCGCGGTATTTCCTTTTCCCTTGGCGTGCACGTAGCGCCTTTATGCGTGTGGCGCAGGGGATAAGATAGACAAGGCATGGCCTGAGAGATCTTCATCGCGCCGGTTCGGATCGGCAACGATGTTGCTGACGAACTACGACTGCGGCCCGCGCGTTTCAGTAAGGTGGCTGGAGGCGCTTCTATGTCCCAGAATCCCGTTTCAGAACAATTACCAAACAGTCATGCTTTGCGCAAGTTAACCAGTGTTGTATCATGTGAACTACGTCTTTGTGTCACTCAAAAGCGCTGCAAGCAAATGAGTAGACGGTGCGAACGGGGCACGATAACGCTATCGCGTTCCATTCTTAAAGGCGAAGCTTAAGCGTCCTCCAAATTTTTCTGCATGCTGACCTCGCCGGCAGCCCCTACCGCGCCCAATACTTCAGAGACGCCCTTTGGAACGTAGTGGATTTGGAAGAAATAAGCTCTACCGGACAATTTCAAATGTCGCATGTCTGGATGGTTGCACGTAAATCAGCGCACTCTAAAGGAAAACTAGTCTCGCAGGGAGATTTATTGGTTAAGAACCGCCGCTGCGTTGTTGTGGATCCGGAACCGAAGGAGGTAAAGGCTAAACTTCTCTGGATGCCTCGACGCTTGTGTGATGATGGTGATTGTGGCGAGTGTGCGGGTGGCTCGAAAGGAAGTGAAGTGTGGCCGCGTGCGGGGCGTGCCAGTGCGCGTGAGTTTGTTCCGACAAGCGAACGGGTCGGACGTTCCTGGGCGTCGCTGGCGGCGGAGTTCATCGTCCTGGGCCTGGCGTACAAGGCCGGCTCGCCAGCACCTGCCGGGCACCTGGTCCGGGCCTGGTACTGCCCAGCTCCATCGTGCCTGGCCGCCACACTTGTGCTGCCGCACTGGTGCCGCACTTTGCAGTACCCGGGCGTGACGCGGTACCCCGCGGTACACCGCAGTACCCCGGACTGTGAAGCAGACGCCGGACACAGACGCCGGAGCGTGGCCTGCCGCGCTACCGAGTCCTCGGGCGACTGGCGTGAACGGAGCACCGGCGGACTCGCCTGCACCGGCATCTAGTCCACGAGCGGAAAAACCAGAAGTAGGACGGTTTTGTGTTGGGACATATCCTATTAGGATAAGCTAGGCTGTATGCATGTCTGTTGCCAGTTACGTTAATTGGTCAAGAAAAGAAAAGCGTCCGTGTGTCTGTGAACCTGCTCTGCTACCTGCCCAGAGCTCCTGAACGGACCTGGGCCCATATAGAACATCACAATTTGGCGAGCCTGCCAGGATACTAGAAATTAGTAGATTCAAGGAACTAATCATTCAGAGAGAGGGCAGAGAGTCGGGGACGGGTTCACACGCATCGCGACGTTTGAGCAAAGATGGACCTAGAGCGTCTAGCCGCGTTGGGCGCTCAGCTGGGTTTCTCAGGCTCCGAGCTGAGAGACTGGATAGATAAGGAACGCGCGGAGCAAAGGGCCGAACGTGCTGCTGAAAGAGAGCAAAGTCGCATAGCCGCGGAGAGAGAGAAAGAAATCTTGGAATTGAAACTCAGACTCCAAGAAGGAGCGAGGAGCAACACGACAGATGATATCGAGCCCATAGTGTCAGCGCCACAAGTACAGCTTTTCAACCCTCAAAAACTGCTACCCCTATTTGACGAGCGACGAGATGACCTGCATGCCTATTTGCAACGGTTTGAGCGTGTGGCAGTGGGACAGGACTGGCCTCAAGATAAATGGGCGATGGCCGTAAGTATGTGCCTAACTGGGGAAGCCTTGACCGTGATCGGCAGGATGTCAGCTGCAGATTCATTAGATTATCAAAAGGTCAAAAAGGCTCTTCTGCAGCGCTTTAAATTCACGGCTCAAGGTTACCATCAGAAATTTCGAAAAGCTCGAGCAGAAGATGGCGAGACGGGAAGGCAGTTAGCCGCCAGGCTTTCGGGTTACTTCGACCATTGGATCGAAATGGCGAGTGTTCCCAAGACATTTGAAGACCTGCGCGATCATGTGATCGGTGAACAGTTCCTGCGGTGTTGCCACCCGAAACTCGTTGTGTTTCTGAAAGAACGGGAGTGCAAGACACTCGACATCATGGCAGACGCAACCGATCGATACTTGGAAGCTCAGAACTATTCGAACACCGGTAAAGTCCCTGACGAAGAGAAACCTCATATCAAGAGTTCCGTCAGCCTGCCGAATAAACCCCAGTTGCGGTGTATGTTATGCAATCGTCCAGGACATCGGGCTTCCGATTGCCGCACGTCCACTAGACGGGTGCTCAAGTGCAACTCGTGTGGAAAGGTCGGACACAAGGCCGAAAACTGCAGGAATCGACACCAAGAGGAAGAACAGAGTGCCGCATGCTCTGCAATTCAGGCTCCCAAACGTGCTGATCATCTTGACTGGCATACGGCCCGGAGCCCATCCGACTCTAGCAGTTGGGCGCAGGTCAGTAAAGACGCACCTCAGAATTCAACAGGAAGAATGCCCATTGTAGAAGGGTTTGTGATGGGGAAACAAGTGTGCGTGCTTCGAGACACTGGTAGTAATGTCGTTATTGTCCGCCGGGGTTTGGTCCCAAAGAACTGCTTCACAGGGCAGACCGAGAGGATAGTACTTGTCAATGGTACGGTAACCCAGTTACCGGTGGCAAGAGTACCAGTGGACACGCCATATTTCAAAGGCGAGGTGACCGCGCTTTGCATGAAGCGGCCCTTGTATGATCTCGTGCTTGGGAATATACCAGGTGTCAGGGCCCCAGATGATCCCAATCACGACTGGATGACCTCAAGCAGCCTAGAGCTTCATACCTCGCAAGATTCCCGAGAACAGGAGCGACCTGTGAATTTTAGACGATGTGTTGCAGCCTTGGCCAAGCCAACAGAAAAGAAAACACCGCTGTGCGTGCCACCCATTCTTCTGTGTGACATGACAAAGGACCAGTTAGCAGAAGAGCAGCAGAAAGATGTATCCTTAAAACGGCTCTTCCTTAAGGTAGATAAGGAATTTCGATCAGGTAAAGGTAATTCGTACCATTTTTGTGAAGAAGAGGATATTCTTTATCGATATTACTGTATGACATCGGGAAGGATCTTCAAGCAGGTTGTTGTTCCACAAAAACTCCGGCAATCAGTCTTACAAATAGCACATGAAAGTATTATGGCCGGACATCAACGGATCAGACGTACTACTGATCGTATACTTCAGGACTTTTATTGGCCTGACATACATGGAGATGTTAAACGATTCGTTAAGTCATGTGATAAGTGTCAGAGAACAACACCGAAAGGCAAAGTTGGCATTGCCCCTTTAGGCAACATGCCACTGATTACCACTCCTTTCGAACGAGTGGCCGTCGATCTCATAGGACCTTTCTCACCTACGTCTGATAAAGGAAACCGATATGTGCTCACCTTGATTGACTTTGCAACACGGTACCCAGACGCCGTCGCCCTTCCAGCTATTGATGCTGAAGCTGAAGCGCTCGTTGAGATGTTTTCCCGCATTGGCATACCGAAAGAAATGGTGACCGATCAAGGAGCCACGTTCACCTCAGAGCTCATGAGTGAAGTTGGTCGTCTTCTTTCCATCAAGCTTCTGAAGACATCACCTTACCATGCCATGGCAAATGGTCTTGTGGAGAAGTTCAATGGAACATTGAAAACTATGCTGAAGAGGATGTGCCAAGAAAAACCTAGGTCTTGGGATCGGTATCTGGCACCGTTACTGTTTGCATACCGAGAAGTTCCACAAGCAAGCCTTGGGTTTTCTCCTTTTGAGTTGATTTACGGCCGTCATGTGCGAGGACCACTAACAGTACTGAAGGAGCTCTGGACCAATCAGCATATCGATGGAGATACTCGGTCAACGTACACCTACCTCGTCGAGCTCAGAAACCGTTTGGAGGATACGTGCCAGATTGCTTACGAACAACTAGCACGAGCACGTCAGAAACAGAAACTGTATTATAACCGGAAAAGTCGGCCCCGAAAACTGTTACCAGGTGACAAGGTTCTGATTTTGTTACCGACTGAATCCAATAAGCTGCTCATGCAGTGGAAAGGTCCATACGATGTGATAGACCGTAGAAACGATGTGGACTACTTCGTGGACGTAGGACATAAAAGGAAAATTTTTCACATTAACATGTTGAAGAAGTACCAGGAACGAAGAACGAAACCCTCCGACTATTCATCCAGTCTCAGCAGCTGCTGAACTCGACTCCACCTCACTGGACATAGAGACACCTGAAGAGGACTCAGTATAACTACCTTCTGTGAGCTTGCATCGAACGCAGTGCGCAACGGACGTCAAGTTGGCGTCAAGTCTCTCGGAAGTGCAAGCTGAAGAAGTGCGTGGCTTGCTCCAAGAATTCGAGGGGATTTTCTCAGACTTGCCGGGAAAGACCACATTCACAGAGTGCGCTCTCAGATTGACATCTAATGAACCCATACATATTCCGCAGTATCCTATTCCATTTTCTCTACGTGAAAGTGTAGAGAAAGAGGTGCAGGAAATGTTGAGGATGGGGATCATTGAGAAATCGAAATCCCCCTATCATGCTCCAATAGTAGTCGTAAAGAAACCTGACCAGACACTTAGACTCTGCATCGATTTTCGGGAGCTGAACAAAGTATTAATTTCGGACAGCGAGCCAATACCACGCATTGAGGAAGTTCTTACTCTTGTCGGCACGAAGACTTGCTTTTCCAAGTTTGACTTCACAAAAGGGTACTGGCAAGTGCCAATGGCCTACAACAGTCGTGAGAAAACAGCGTTTTCTAGCATGTCAGGACTGTACTATTTTCTATACATGCCGTTTGGAATCAAAACTGCCCCTGCGGTGTTCGCGCGACTCATGAGGACTGTGCTGGGCGATGTGAAGAACGTTTACCACTACTTCGATGATGTTGTCATCGCCACTGACACATGGCAGGAACATATGGAAACGCTGAAAACAGTATTCGCGAGGATCAAGCGGGCCCACTTGACCATAAAACCGAGCAAGTGTGAAATAGGAGAGCCGTCTATCTGTTTCTTATGTCACCGTATTGGAAACGGCAGGGTAGAACCCCTCCTAAAGACATTAGACAAGATATTAGGGGCGAAACGGCCGACAACAAAGAAAGTTATGCAGTCGTTTCTTGGATTGACTGGTTATTACCGGAAGTTTATTCCCCATTATGCCGAAATCACCAAGCCCTTGACAGATCTCATCAGGAAAGGACAGCCTAATGCCATTTCTTGGCAACCAGTTCATGAACATGCGTTCACAGTCCTGCAAGCAAAACTCAGTGAGACTCCTATTTTACAGGCTCCTGATCTCTCGAAAACCTTCGTGCTTCGTACAGACGCATCCACCATAAGTCTCGGAGCAGTACTCTTGCAAACGGGCAACAATAGTATTTTACATCCAGTTGCCTACGCTAGTCGCAATCTGCTGCCCCGAGAAACACGCTATTCAACGATTGAGCGAGAATGTCTAGCTCTTGTCTGGGCAGTGCAGAAGTTTCATATTTATGTGTATGGCAAACATTTCACCATCCAATCTGATCAACAGCCGCTCCAGTACCTGCAATCCGCGAAGCATATGAACAATCGAGTGTTGCGGTGGAGTTTATTCCTCCAGGAATACAACTTCAGCATAGACTACATAAAAGGGAGCGATAACGTTGGTGCCGATTACATGAGCCGTGTGTGAAAGGTGTAGTAGTGTGTTTTGCTGACTGGAACGGGATTTAGAAAAAAAAAAACGAACTCGTGTGTTGCATTGTGGATTGTGAATGGTGTGTGGATTGTGACGAATTTGTGTGTGTTTCTGCTTTGTGGTTATTTGTGTAGTTGTGCATTTATTTCCCGCCACGTCTCCCCCCTCCCGGCGCCAGAACAGTTGCAAGAAACTGTCTTGGAACGGGGGGAGGTTGTGATGATGGTGATTGTGGCGAGTGTGCGGGTGGCTCGAAATGAAGTGAAGTGTGGCCGCGTGCGGGGCGTGCCAGTGCGCGTGAGTTTGTTCCGACAAGCGAACGGGTCGGACGTTCCTGGGCGTCGCTGGCGGCGGAGTTCATCGTCCTGGGCCTGGCGTACAAGGCCGGCTCGCCAGCACCTGCCGGGCACCTGGTCCGGGCCTGGTACTGCCCAGCTCCATCGTGCCTGGCCGCCACACTTGTGCTGC
>JAJIZL010015077.1:23138-38643 GCA_023969395.1 Amblyomma maculatum | reverse complement strand
TGTGTGTGTGTGTGTGTGTGTGTGTGTGTGTGTGTGTGTGTGAGGAGACAATAAATGTGTCATCAAATACTGTAATGTTTCCCTGCGAAATTTAAAAATCCTCCATTCTCTTTTTTTTTCTCGTCATTCTGTAAGAAGGCACTCTAATTAAGATGTATTCTATATCAGTAGGGGACGTAAGCGGTGAACGGCAGGTTAGAATGCTCTTGCAAGGAAATAATTCCTGAAAAAAAAAATTTGGCTCATATTTAGGCTGCGCATTTAAAGGCAGGACGCGACGGCGTTACTGGCTGCCTCTGGTCGGCTCCCTTTGATAATTCTCATTCGCGTATATGTCCATTCTTGCTCGCATATTAATTATTCTTTTACTTATGCCTCTATTATATCAAATATATTCGTTGCGGTACAGTCGTAAGTTACCACATGATGCAAAAGACTGTCCCACGTAGATACAAAGCCTTGTTTTAACCAAGCCGAAATAATGTGTCTGCATGGACTTAGAACAACATGTGTAACTCGATCGGGATCCAAGGCTACTGGAAGGCTACGTTCCGATATCAGCCTCTCACCTCAGAGGCAAAGCTCCGTCACGTCACGTGGTCTCGTGGCTTCTCACAACCCGGCGACAATTCAGTGCACGTATATTTCACCTGCCACATAATACCACCTCGCAATGCTCGTGATTTTTCGCCCACAACGCCGACATGCCGACACCAGATTTCCTGAAGAACGAGGCCTTAAATTCCATCGCGTTGAAACTATTACTCCGGCATGTAAAAAGGAGGACTGCTTAAGTATTGGATTCTTCGACTTAGACAAAGTGCGGAAATTATCAAGATATAATAAGAGTTTATGTTAGTACATCAGCTTCGGTGGTCTAAGTTGCTTCAGTAAAAAGTATCAGTATCGACAAAGTAGCACTTCTTGAATATTTTGCTTTGCCTTTGCCCTACTCCGCAGGGATACTATAAATACATGCCCATGGGTTACTGCTATGGCACAAGTTGCTACCAAGACCGCTTCGGCAGACGTCCACCCTGGAAACCTCCTCAAGGGCAGGATCATCAGCCCAAAGCATCTCGAGGAAGCGCATCAACTTCAGGCCGGCCTGCGCATTCGACACCTCCGCCAAAAGGGAGGGTTGCGGGCGATAGCTGTGGAGGCCAGCAAGTAAATGCGACCACTAAGGTGCCCTCAACTAGACCTTCGAAAAAAGTGAAGACGCAATCAACACCGAAGCAGCGGGCCGCAAACATGACCACACAAAAAAAGCCCTAAGTAATTCTTTTATGAACCATGATCACACACTACTGCCTCGAGAAAGACACCATAGCAAATCACCATAGTAATAACGAAAATGATATAAATAAATCTGGAACCAGTAAGTTCCCCTTCCTCTAGTCTTGAAATTTTTGAAACGAATTTTCTTAAGCCTGCTCTTATGGGAATGGACCACAATACACAATGCAGCTTTCTGCGCATGGTGCATGGTGCATAGACGTATTTATTTGGTCATGTACGCAGGAAATTTGCATAAAGACGTACAATCTGCGTTTGGCTGCGACCGCTTGGGCAGCTGAGTTTTTCAACCAGGAGAGGGGCGCGCACGCACAGAGCGGCTTTGCGAAAAGGGCAGATTCTAATAATGAACTGGTCTTCCGTTCGGCAAGCTTTATGGTGCCAATTTTTAGCCACGCTTTAGGTTTGTGAAAATAAACTATGCTGCCGTAGAAGCTGTTTTACTTTTTTGATTAGATTATATATGTTTATCATCATGTTTTTATGGCGCATTCAAAGTACGCGCAGCACATTGTTCACATAAAGTGTGTGCTACCCTGCTGCGTGACTGTCAACCACAGTGGAAAAGCCAGTGAGATTAAGCCTCCAAGGAATCAGTATTTGTTTCATGCATGCGTGGAAAAATAAAGCCTATGACGGTTTCAAGACGACCGATAGTGGGAAAGCAGGGGCGAAAACTCAATGTTCCTGCCATTTTGTAGTCCCATATAAGGTGACAAGCTAAAGTGCTGAAAATGTTGCTGCTCTAGCCAGAGGCACTTCTTCCCAAAAGACCTGTACTTTATAAAGTCAGGCCCCTTGGAAACGGCCCACTATAAGGGGCAACATAGAACGAATAAGGACGCTCACGAAATAACACTGGTTCTGTGCTTTCCTCGGGCAAATGTGAAGCACTTTATTTCGTCGAGCGCAGTAGGCAGCTGATGTACTCCGAACACAATTAGAGAACAGAGCAAAAGTTCAAACCCGGGTATTGCAACTTCAGCATAGAGCAGAAGAATTTATACTACTCCCATACCAGCTGGCTGCCAGCTGCGCATAAGCAAAAACAGGTCTGCATCCACAACCGGGCAATGCGTATGTGCAATAAGCACTCGGCCAATTTGATGTAAGCATGGGCAGGTATTCTTCCGACGTTCTGAAAATCGCCATTGAAGTTAGCAGCGATCTTGCACTGTACGTAGTGAATTAAAGTGTGCGATACATAGGGCTCCGCTTTATCCATACGCTTTTTGTCGTAACCAAATTAGATCAGCCTTTATTTCGCCGGTAAGGAATGTAGATGACACTAGAAGGAAAAGCTATAATAAAAATTACGACCTTTTTAGCCCTATATGTACAGACACAATTACTCCCCTGGTACGCAACAAGGCATTATTCGTGGGTAATTGATATCGTGATTTCATACATTCACTGGCGTTATTTTTGTACGCTTTAGAGGAAATGCCCAGAATACCATATGCAGCCCAGCTGTGAGTGATAACATGAAATTTGGGCGGCACCATTCTTGAGTTGTAGGAAGACCGAATTCTGCGCCCATTCTTTGTAACATTTAGTTTGCAGCAATTAAAAATTATAGGGCAACTTTTCTCCTGTAGTTTCCCTCACATGTCAAGGGCGTATTGTAAAAAGGAAATTTACACAGTGATGGTACTTATATAGTGTGTTAGCCACCCGACCGGAAGAAAAAATTTAGGCGAAAATTATGAAATGGGTAAGCATGAAGTTTATAAGCCGACATATTAATACCATGAAAGTGTGGAAGTTTTTCTTGCCTTAATCGGGCCGAGTAGTCAAGTCAGCCATGGAAAACCAATGGAGGCGTTTGAAAGTTATGTGAGAGAACTGTGCAATATTGAAGATTTTGTTTTTGGACATACAAGGGGGGTTTATAAAGCTCGTATTATTGGCATGAAGGAAGGGAGATACAGAAATGCGCCTTGAGCGGCAGTTTTTATCACCATATACATATTCTCCACCCAAAACCACGCAGTTCTGCCCCTGTGCACGAGATGGCGCACTCCCTCGCTCCAGAGCTCTTAATTATTTGCATTCTGGATTGTATTGCAAAACATTTATTTCGGCAGAAAATTCAAAATGCAGATGGTCCGTGCTAGGTATACCTATCAGTCCACGGCTGACAGCGACCTGAGTACCCCATTTAATGACCCGGGTTTGAACACGTAGGTCTGAGCTGACCAATACAGTCTCCCACTGCTCTCGAGTAGGAACTTGTATTGGAGGTTCTGGGGGTGGCTACTCTTTCCAGTTCCACAATACGTGATCTATTTCACCACATAGTGTACATTCCGGGTCGTAATCACTGGGCAGAATTTCGACAACAGGTAAGGAGTCATAAAGAATCGCGTCTGGAGCCGCCTCCAAGTGGTCTCCTGTTCCTTATCTAAGGCATTGTCTGGAGGGGAGAATGTCCTCTAGTCAAGCTTAAAATGATTAGTAATGTCGTGAAATGATGCTAGGCCGTCCTTCGAGAAACTCTCAGTAACTGCCGCATCCCTTGCTCGGCTGACGAATCCTGGAGCTTTGATGTGTGCCGGTCCTTACTAGGATTCCCCGAGTGAGCCGAAACCCATGTTAATTCAATTATATTGTCCAATTGTCTAAGTGTTTGGTTTTACCTGTTCATTGCTGCCTGAGAAATTCTGCCCCTCGCATAATTGCGTATAATGAATTTAGAGTCGTTGAGTATAGTAGTAGCTTCGGTGTTAATTATGACAGGACTCGATTGTCGGCTCTTCTGCCGTTTCAGAAGACCTCCTTTTGGCAGTGCCGGAAACTCTCAGTGTTCATCGCCGCTAATGCGAACGCTTGCTTCTGTGGATATTCTGCGGCATCTACATATACCGCATTAATTTGTTTTAAAAATCATTTCCTCGTCATCATAGCAATGTTCTCGCGTATCTTTACTTCATGGGCACGAAGAGGAAGACGTTATTTCGTGCGAGGCCGGGTGAATATGGAGGAGGATGTGATATTTCACTGCCTAAGGCGGCCGCGTTTGTCATGATCACCTGAACTGTGTGAAGTGGTGCATTGTCATGGATCAGGAAAACGATTTTCGTAAGCGAGCAAGAAACTGATTCTTGTACAGCTTGCTGTTAAAAATGGTGAGCACTGAATCCATTCTCATAGTAACGTGTTTTATTATTTATTTGACAGTTATCCTACGGCCAGCGAGCGTTCAAACCCCCGCTCTCATCGCAATATTTCTGGTACACCAGCCAGGGACGGCCGTCAACTTCGTTCTTGATCTTCGAGGCTCCTCTAAGTTACCTGAATTCTCTGAACCATTTAATGACATTCTTACACGCTGTACATTGTCATTAGCTCACCATGAAGTTTCTTTGAATGACGGCTTTTCAAATACACAAAGCTGAACACTAGTTTGGCTTCCAATTAGCGAATGTATGCTGCCATCTGTAGTTTGATGCCCTCATCGCGGTATTCTGTGGTGCTAATAAAACACAGTTTTCATATTCCCCTAAAACAGACAGATGTATGCTCATTTTATTGCCTCTCGCGTGCGCCTTTTTTAAATGTTTGGTACTAATAACACAAACTTTTTGAAAGCCCCTCGTAATGATAGGAATTTGCTACCTATTGATGCGTACCAAAATCTTGTTTTTAAAGTCTGCCCTGCACTCGCATTGAGAAGAATGCCTCGAAGAATTAATGGGGCGCGTTTATGACAATAAATAACAAACTTATATGATTTGATAGACGCTAATTGTCCATTGGATATATTAAAGTATCCGCGTTCGTAAAATATCCCATCGAGAACATGCGCTTGTTGACAATTTCCAGGTAGGTAGAGGTGAACTCGAGTCAATCGTATTATTTTGTTTCGCTGAATAGGCATAGCGTAATCAATGCGTAACCGCATAAGATAAACACTTCGCAGTTGCAATGCCGGAGTTTTGCGTGCTTTAGAAGGCTCGTAGATGTTTGTTTCAATGGACGCATCATAGAAGACGTCCGCTGAGAATGCAGGAAGAGCAGGAAAAAAACAAACAGATATACTCGATGCAAAACTTTATTGCGTAAATCATATGTAGCCGATATAGGACACCGCAATTTATTAAGCTGCCAAGGCACGCAGGTATCATCGTGAGTTATATGTAGAAACCATTTAAGGAAGCCACACAGATAATCACTGAGCCCGATTTTGTCCGTTTTCCAGAATTGTAAAAAAAAAAAAAAAAAGCGAATCCTTTGAGCATGGGGGATGTTCCTCTAATTTGGCACGTTTGGAGTTCAAACGTTTGAACTAACCAAAAGCAAAGCGATTATTCTTCTCCTTCGTGATAATGAAAACATGCTCCATAGAAGACATGTAAGGTTCTGAATCAAATATCCTCCTGCTCCTTTATCTTGAAATCATAGTGACGAAGATTGCTTTACTCTGCAACGACGAAAAACAAATACTCCTCTTAGTTATTGCCAGCGACGGTTGTTAACAGCCGCGGTAGAAGAACGTAATGAAAAAAAAAAAGAAAGAAAAACGGTCAAGAAAAATTGTAGGTAAAAGGGCAGCCTGGTATATTTCTTAAAAGTAAGTTGAACATGAGACTTTGAAAGTAATACAGAAAGCCAAGACACCTGCTTCTTTACTGTGGCCCTGAAAAATATCGCTAGTTCGCAAATGCTCTTAACACGTCCCAGTTTTCTCTTAGCAGGGTACAAATACGTCATCAGTCAAGAAAGCTGACTGTGGCCGTGGTCCTTGCGGACGTAGCATACGCCTGCGACAGTGGGAGCGCTTAAGGTCAGGCTGACCTAGCGTTATGGCGTTATAAATCGAATTGTGTGCTGACCTTTATGCAAAACGTGCAAGAGGCTCGAGAGCTGCTCCGTGCGAGTGACTATACCCAAGTTAAAAAAGAGAGAAAATAAAACTGGGAAGGAACTCAGAAAAAATTTCCTGGTTTGCACGTTTTTAATCATAACAAAAGATCGTAGCATATATATATGCGGCAAAAATAAGAATGTAATACTTTTTAAACTGGAAAAATTCCAAACAATAGAATTGTTGTAAACAATTTACAGCATATCAAGGTACGTGGAAAAGTATGGATGTGACTAGAAATAAATAGATGGTTTATAGAAAAGGGACACTCAATGCATATAGCCCAAAGATAAAATCTCATTTAAACGCCATGCCACAAGTGTAGTATAGTAACCTGAAGAAGCGAGGTAGAATGTCAACACTAATGCAACACAGAAATAGCCACGTGGATAGAGTAGTAGTTTATTTCTGTGCTGCTTATTTTACAATGAAATTAGTCTCCGTCCTGGAGCGTCTGTCATCCATCGCAACACCTTTCCGAGGCAGGCATAGAAATATTGCCGTCAAGCGTATGAGAGGTTAGCTTTAGGGAGTTCAGTAAATGACCTTACTGAGCAAATGATAGTGGCCAATTAGAGGGAAGGACGGATGCTCACCAAGAGACCCACATACACAATTCGTCTTCTTTCAAACTGGAAAACTTTCATGCAGGTTGATAGGCTGAAAGTGCAACGTTACTGCGAAAAGCATAATTCATAACACACACACAAGCACATGAAGCACTGGTTTATGGGGTAATTAAAAAGGTTGTTGCTCCTCTCAGAAGAGGAGATAGTACAAATCAATTACGCTGAAAAAAAAAAAAAAAAGAAGCAGGTAGATGAAGTGATAATGGGCAAAGATGGAAAGAAAAAATAGGATTACAGTGCTGAATATGCCCGTAAATAAGATCATGAAGTCGAAAAAAAAACTGCTATTTAGACTACAGCTAGAAATTAAAGGACGGGATAAAACATCCGGTGATGTGGAAGCCCAAACAATGAAAGGCAAGCTTTCGAAAATGAGGTTTAGAAGATGTAAGGGGTGATGAAGAGTTTAAAAAGTAATAAAAATACAGGATGATTTCAAAATTATTTTTTTTTCAAGAATTGGAGGGCAATGTCGCATTCAATCTTCAGAACAGCGTCATTTATTCTTGACGTAGACATTTAGTCCTCGCTCTGAACCATACCACGCCACCCAGGATTAGAATCATTCGATGCAAAGGACACTTATATTCAGAGCTGCAAATAGAGTTATACGATTAACCGATATTATCAGAAATGTCTGCAGTCTGAAATACAAGTCTTAACCTACTGTGTACCAGACTTGCTGTTCAGAACTCAGTGACACTCTGGAAAGCTTGGGGAAGTGGGGAAACGCTTGCCGAAGAAGGTGCCCGAAAACAGAGGGTAGCAAGCACTAATTCTAACGTTTGGCCCAAGCGGGCACGCTTTGCACTACTGCCCACGCCAAGAGAGATATTACGCTGACTACAGCATTCTCTAAAGCTCACATTGAACTATAGCTAGGGGCAGTAAGGAGAGTGATCGGCGTGAGAAGACTGATTTAAGGAGAATTATCTGCGTTTAAACACAGTGAAGGCAAAATTTGTGCACGAATAAAAATGTACCTTATTAATCTCGAGATTTACTATGCTCATATCAGGAGCGAAAAATCTTGAACAAGGCTTTCTTATTTACTGATTGAACTGCTGCGAAATGCAAGAATTTTTATTCCTTCGCATACTCATGAGAAAGGAAATGGGAAAGGAAAAAGACACGCAAAGCAATTGTTTCGGATATTCACAACGAGCGTCGCAAAAATACGGTTGCCTACATCTGCTCGCACAGCAGCGTTTGTGGGTGTAGCCTGCACAGAGCATGTGAACCGTGACGCGGGCGATGTCTGTGTAAATGTATGTGTGTGTCACAAGCCCCGACATTGTTATTTTATTACTGTAAGCGCTTGCGTCGCTGTGAGCAGCTGTGTCGAAGCACACGGGAACAGCGCCGAAACTACTGCGCTGTGGTTTCAACAGCTATCGACAGATGTCGCCACTTCATCATGCGCCTTTTACCATACACTATCTACCTGGCTTGCCAATTTAGCGCTCGCTGAGCTTAAATAGTGTTCTGTGAAGCAATCGCGGGTTCCAGTGGTGTCGGCGAAGAGTTGAGTCTAGTAAAACATAAAGTAGCGCAGGGACAGTACAGGAACGAGAAAAGACATATGTTACCAAAAATCCCGAACTTCCACATTAGTTGAGCCTAGAATCAGCTCTAAGGAGCCACATGCTCAACATAATGTGAAATAAAAAATAAATTCACTGAGCTGTGAAATTTTGTTCTAGATTAAAATGCCATTGGTTGGGGTTCGAATCGTCACTCTCCGCTTAGGAGTGAAGTTTCGCTGCTGCGGAAACCAACCACAGGATGATGATCTTTGTCAAGCAATTTTCTAAGAGCGAGAATATTCACTGCTGTAGTAAGCATGTATCATTTATAAGAGGGGGAGCGGGGAAGAGAAGATAAACGCGCTGGTGACGTGAGGAGCAAATCCAGATTGATCGAGGAGGTTAAGTCACGGCATATACAGGCACAACATAAAAGCAAATGAGTGCCACTGAAACGAAAATTAGAATTGGGCTGAGATGGGGATCGATCCCGGGACCCTGGGATCTGGAATGACACGTTGTACGCCTGGGCCCCACGGGAATTTCCTAAATGGGGTATTTATCACAGTGAAATAACACACTCTATTTCGATAAACTATTTCACAAAGCTTAAGAAAACGCTACCAGAAGCATTTCAACACGAACGGCAGGGCTTAAGATCAATAGAAGGAAGATAAGGCTGAGCCCGTCATCAAAGGGGCATGCCATTGTGTTCCATTTAATGTATGTCGGTTCCCACACATGTGTGGGATTAATCTGGTAAAAGTTAGAGTTAGTTGAAACAACGTATTCACAGTGTCAATCCACATTCTAGATTCCCATAAGCTCTTCAACCTAGTCATAAAAAACGAAAAAAAGAAACGTAAGTTTCATCGTCATGCAGCATTTCATTAGGGTATGGTGCAGTACGAGTAGTTAAATAAATCGCTTTTCAGAGCATCGCTGCAAGATATCCAAAAATAAAATAGTGTTTTTACATTGATGAAGTAGCGCTGAATGAGATAACGATAAGCACATGTCTACATGAACCAATGGTACAAAAAGTCTCCTTTATTGGAGCCATGTCTTGACGGGAATTATTTCCGTATGTAGGTCAAAGAAGGTCTTGATGCACGCTGAAAATGATATTTTTTCTTTTTTGGATCTGGGAAAGTACATCACATGTCGGAAAGCTGATTGGTAAATAGTAGAAGGGAAAGATAGAGAAGTGAAGTTTTTGTACAAATGAGCTCAGGTCACTGCACACAAAAACTGTTTAGAGACATGGACAAACCGCTTATCCCATTCTTGTCATAAACTACACTACCAAGGACGGTCATAGAAGTATAATGTATCAATCAGTGTGGCAAAGGCAATAACTAAATTTTCTTGCGAAAAGGCATAAAATATTGGGTGAGAAGTATCATCTATAAAATCCGCGATGCATACACAGACGGTCATCGAAAAAGAGCAGCCTAATACCGGACAGAACACTGCTGCGCTTTTGAATTTGCGTTTTGCACGGTACTCAGCATTTTCAAAAAGCACTAAAAAAAAATCTAGGTTCTACAAGTGACGCTCTCAACGTAAAGATCCTTTTCTTTGTCTTATATTACGGCGTTCTCCTGTACTGGCAGAAGTCAGAGACTGCATATTCCAATTCGCTGTGAGCACATCACCCACGCGTATAACATAACCCTCCTGATCACAACCACAATCCCGACTATACGTCCACTGTAGGACAAATTCATCTCCCATATCCCAGCAGGAGCCATCTTATCTCAGCAAACTCGACAATCTCAGCCGCCTATCTAACTTTCTGCTGCCCACTTGCTTGTCTTTGCTTGGGATTGCCTTTGTAGGCCATCCCTTTGTTATTTTTCCTTCGCATGATAAGCCCTGCTCATGCCCATTTCTTTTTGATTTCAACTAGAATGTCGCTAACACGTGTTTGTTTTCTGAACCACTGTGCACGCGCCACGCCAGTTGATGTGACACCTATCATTTTCTTTTGCAAAGCTCGCTGCGTTGTCCTCAATATAAGTTGAACCCTCTTCTTTGGCCTCCAAGTTTCTGCCCTATTGTTGAGCATCAGTGATATGCAGCTGTTATACACTTTCCTCTTGAGGGGTACTGGCAAACCTGTGCTTTGGCTGGCTGCATCCGTCATGGCTACTCAGTGGTTAGAGCGTTTAGGTAGTATGATGACCTGGATTCAATACTGACCGCGGCGGCCGTGTTTCAGTGGAGTCGAAACGCAAAATGCACGTATGGGCTGCGTGAAACGAGCACACGTGAAGAAACACGTACAATATATGGTCTACATTAATCCGGAGCACTCCACTACGATGTTCTTCATAATTGCTCGAAGCACGCAATTTATACGCTTTCCATTTCCAATAGTTCGGCAGTAGTTGCGGGATTTTCCGTTTCGCTCCCTCGCTTTTCAAGTAGTCTTTATGTAGATGTCACTTAAAGGTGCTGAAAGGTCACCGAGGCGTGATCGCCATTGCTCATTGGGTTTTATAACAGCGATGGACAGAATGAACGGCCGACATTTCAGGGTGGCAGCTGGTTGTCGGTAGAGAGAGGGATAACATGTGGTTGTTTTTTTCCTTATGCATCATCACCATCGCCATCATAATCATAATCATCCTGTTTCCACCGCAGAATGAAGACCTTTCCCGTAGCCTTCCAAATAAGCCTAATATAATGGTATGCTCTAGGCTTAGTCTGTACATTGCGATATCCCATTTCATGAGTTGTATGCGTTCGGCGAGCACCCCTTAAAATAACAACAAACGTAACAGTCTCTAATGCACAACCTTCCTAGAAGCCATAAATTGCAACAATTGGAAACAAAGTTTAAGAAGTTGAAATATTTTTCTGTAGAAGGAAATCAAATTAGCAGGATCAGTTAGCATATCCACTGACAGCTAGCTTCCAGACCAATAACTCTTTAGTATCAAACTATGTAAGAGAAAGTAGAAGCTTCTCTCTTTGTGTCCCTCATGCTTCAATCGCCCCGTATCTTTAATTTGGTAAAATAAAGGCCTTGTAAGGCTTCTTATTGTGCACTCCAGCGTTAAATGGCTAACACGACCTCTTTAGAAAGTAAGTTCAAGGGTTTGAAAGTGCACTAGCGGCACTTGGCTTTCTTCGTAATATCATTGGAGCTGCTCCTTCTGTGCACGTGGGGCTATGTTAAGATCACTGAAATAATAATCATAGCCAATTAAAACGTGGAAAATATGGCGGCAGCATGTGGAACGTACTTCCAAGCAGTGAATTAGCGATACGTTGTAATTATTTTTTAGGAACGCCGGTAGCACCGCCGACAGCAAAATCTGCTCTTGCATTTTGAGCGCTTGCATTTTTTTTTTCATGGTTCGTTTTTATCTTCACCTGATATTTTCAAAGCACTTTCAGGGATATGAGCGGTACAGTGCTTCCCAGAGGGATAATAACTATGACATCAAAAAGGCAAAATATTGCAAACTAAAGAAAAAAAAACTGTTTCCTCCTTTCCGTTTCAGTATCGCAACCCCTGAGCGTGTTTCGTGGTTCAAGATACACTGGGCCTTTGAGGAAGTAAAGAAGAAAAAAGTGCCTTTAGCACGCATTTTGACATTTAGGTGGCGGTATTTGTTACGTTCATGCTGGGAAGCCGAAAAACAAACAAGAAATTCTGAATTGTCACGTCAACAGTGCTGACCACTCTATGACGTGCCAAGACCTAACCCTATGCGAGTACTGTTGACAGCAAAAGTATTGTCAACTTTTCTTTCCCTTCTGAGACATTTTCTCACCAACTTGAGAAAAATAAGGCCTGACCACACATAAGTTCTGTTCCAATTTTTCTAATTTGTAACTGCTCCGCTGTCATAAAAAAAAAAAAAAGAAACATCGCAAGTGGTATGACGTGACCGAGTGAGAAAATGGCAAGGACACTGACGTCTTATGATTCCGACATATACCTTTGCACCTGGCCGTCCAGACTAACAAGAATTTATTTATTTTTCGAATCAAAGGCCGACACAAAATTTTAAATGACGCCGAAAGTGTAATAAGCGCACTGGTGACACTGCAGTGAAGACAACGAGCAGGTTGGTAATATCACAACTGTGACAGACTCTGATTCAGAGTTAAATGTTTTGTAGCCAAGGTGACTGACCGTTTCATCCTGAAAAGCACTCTGAGATTCTGTGGATGAAGAAATTTGCCATAATCAGTCTGAGCTCCAGGTGATTACTGCCACTTGGATAGGATCAAAAGGCAATCACCTGTTGTTGCACATTCGGCTAGTTACACAAGGCTTCTAAGGAGATGAGATAGTGACGTGACATCACTGGCTAACCATGACCGTGTCAAAGAGCTGGAACTACTGTATTAGACAAGAGCAGAGTGATCTGCCAACTACTCCCAGCAGAAAGTTGTGTTTCGTTGATGCAGACATTTTCGTCCCCTCTCCGCCCCCATCTAAATAAAAAAGAGAACGCTTCGCAAGGTATGTTGTTCGTAAGAACGAACCGCAAGAAAAAAAAAAAAAGATCACAAAGAGGGACACAACGAACTTGAAAATCAGGATGCATCACAACGTAGCCACCATATCTAAAGTTATGTCAACGGGCTATAGTTATGTGAGGCGGTTTCAAAGTGTCTGGTGGTAAGGGGCACGTGTAATAATAGCATAAAGCATTTATTTGGGAAAATGGGCTATGGGTTAAGGGCGGCGGGATTGGTTTGGTGCTCAGTCTGGGACACCGATAGCTGAAGCCGCTTGCAAGAAATTAAAGTCCTTTGTGCCGCTAGATCGGATCTGGACAGGGCCACCTCCCAATGCGGCCACGTGGAGTTTTCTTTGAGTTATGGCTTGGTTTACTTGGCAGGCCCATACCATATGGTATGTATGATGTATTGCGTGTTTCGACACTCCATAACACACAAACCGCTTAAGCATAAACAGTCAGTTGACGGCTGCCTAATGCAGCTGTTGGCGTATCACAACCTACTGAGCGGGTCTCTCACATCGTTTTATGCAATATTGGCGTGTCGATCAGGCAGATAGCATTGTGACACATCAAATGACAGACAGAACAGAATCGTTGTTTTTCGCATTTTCACATTAGCACTGCCTTTGATTGGCACCCTGAACTAACAATACAGGAAAGAGAATATATGGTTCAGGAAGTGGCGATTTTATTCTCATCGACGTCTGTACTGACACGGCAAAAATATATTGGGACCAATGGTCTGAATATAGTTTCTTCCTACGCATTCGTTAGACAGCGAGTTTCCATACTAGCGAGGCGCGAAAATACAATGAAATATTTGCTCAGCGAATTTTGCGTTGTTTCCTCTGTCCATACTAATGGAACGCAAATTAGTTAATGCCGCCGAGTTAACAATGCCGATGTAGAGCTCGAGAAATGTGATCGACTCTGTCGACAATGTACTTGTTGTTTGCTTAAATTGTCGAAGCCTTTTTTCATTCGAAATCCAAGGACCAAGACCCAAGGGTTGAAGCATGAATAGCAGTGTCACATGATTTCAACCTCTTCCCGTGTACGACGTTACCTTGATGCCATGAAAATGATGGCGCCACAAGATAGATAGATAGATGAATTTATTGAAAGGAAAAGCAGAGAGGTTGGCCGGAATAATTCAAATCTGGCCTGCTACTATGCACTGGGGAAGGGAAAGGGGAGAAGAAAGAAGATCATGATGGGTGACGATGTGGGAGAAGGCATATGAAATATATATACAGGCACAGTAGCTTGCCTCACAAGCGCGAATCAAGCGCGCTGGCGCACAAAAAACGGCAGAAAGCACGCACTGCCTGGACACCCTTCCCCTTGTCCTCTCAAATGATGGTGCCACGTTATCTTGAGCGCCCAGTTTAGGAAACCCCACGTAACTTTTGACTTAGACCCATTGGCCATGCATCAAGGTTTCGGTGCAATATACATCGACGCCGGGGACGAGCGGGCGCATCGCGGGTAAAGCCCCTAATACTACAACCTTCACGACTCCCTCCTACAGATTTCTTCAGGATTTCTGGAGACCTTATTTTTATTGCGATAGCGCTTAAGGGTCCGTTCACCAGCGTCGGTGTTGTCGATGTTGTCAGCGTATGTGTTGAGAGCGAATCATCATTAGATTGCCTCCGGCACGCGGTATTTAATTAGCATATGCCATCGTTGATTAGCATTGATTGGTCGACGAACTGTGTAACGTCATGTGGCAGGTGCTTGCGTAGTCCGCGCAGGTGCTTAGTCCGCGCAGGTGCTTGCGTAGAAGTTGGTTAAAGCGGGGTTTCACATCTATGTTAGGTGCTCTTTGCGCGTAATGTGGTAGCTGGTGACTGCATGCTAAAGTTCAAGTGCGCGAGCGAAGATCCGCAAGGGGAGTGCAGAAGGGAGCTTTTAACGAAAATTAGCAAACATCGCTTGGAAGAATGGTGGCTGAAAAGCAGTACGGTTGTATAAAGTGAGATACGTAGCACATATTTTGCAGTAACATTTAACAACTGACGAAATAGTTGACCGATTTATAACAACATTAGAAATATAAAAAATGATTGCAGACTATGCTTAAGTCTGGTTAAGAACGGAAAAGGCGAAAGCCATCATACAGGCCTGTTTTCATTAACTTCATCGTCATTGTTATTTGTATTGTATCACCATCACTATCGCTACTATTATCATTATCATCATACACTAAATACAATACACCGTTGTTATTTTCGTCACTATCATCATTATCACAGTATTAGCTGAAACGTCAATGTCATGGTTACAACCGTCATTATCAGTGTCACGAACTGCAGCGTTGTTTTCCTCGCTACTATCGATTTTAGGTTAGACTGACGAGAATTACGACCTGTTTCTCCCTAGCCCGGCGCGGCGCAGTGGTTTGAACCGCTCGGCTGGGTAATCGAGGAACATTGGTCCGGTTCCCAAGGAAGATGAGAGAGTTTTTTATGCGAAGCATATTGCTAGAGGTAAACCACAGCCCTTCGTGACGGTTACACGCCGTGCAAAGAACGTGGCATGCTACGTCACACCACGTGATACGCTGACGTCACGACAGAGGAGAGACGGGGGTCCAGCTCGCACCGTCGGCTGCGGTTGCACGCCGTGCGGACCACGTGGTATAGTGACGTCACACTACGTGATACGCTGACGTCACGACAGAGGAGAGAC
>JAJIZL010015077.1:0-18991 GCA_023969395.1 Amblyomma maculatum | reverse complement strand
TACCATACCATACCATACCATACCATACCATACCATACCATACCATACCATACCATACCATACCATACCATACCATACCATACCATACCATACCATACCTTTTCTTTGGAAATAAGGCTACTGCTGCCAAGTTATAAATCATGCATTTATGTATGCATCATCGTCATCATCATCCTGACGAAACCCGCTGTAAAGCAACTGCATCTTCCATGTAAATCCGCTCTGTCAGCGGCCGCTGCCTAACCTACACAAACTTCCTGATGTCATCCGCCCACCCAACTGCGACATTTGACTTCGCTTAGAACCCAGCTAGTTACTCTTACCACCGGGTATCTTTGCCTTCGAATTGCATGCCCTGCCCATATCTATTTCGTCTTCATGATGTCGACTAAAATATCAATAACTCGTATCTATTCCCTGACCAACACTGCAAGCTCTGTGTCTCTAAAGTTAAGCATATCATTTGATTTTCCATAGGTTTCCAAGTTTTAATAAAACTAGCTTTCGGGCAAGTTGGTTACTTTGCTTCCACATAACTGCAGCGCGGAAAAAGACGACCACCAAAGAAAGGAGCGATTGTCCATGTCGTGTGTGTTTCCTTTCTTGGTGGTGGTCTTTTTTCGCGCTGCAGTTATGTGAAAGCTCTCGAAGTTATCGTCAATTTAAGGTCAACCCTTTCCGTTGGCCTCAGTGTTCCTCTCCGTATGTGAGTGCCGGTAAGATACAGCTGTTACATACTTTCCTCTTTAGGGCTACTGGCAATCTGCCGTTGATGATCTTAGAATATCTATAAATTACGCTCCACCGTAATCTTATAATTTTTTTTCAGTCGCGTCTCCCGAATCTGGCGTCAATATCCCTCCTACGTACATGATTTCTCTTACAACTTCAACTTCCAGCGCCTCGCAACCTATCGTAAGCTGCTGTTCCCTTACAAGGCATTTGCTAGCCGAAAGAATTCAGCACTAAAGCCCACTGACATCTTGCCAAAAATATCAAGACGTTCCTAACAACTTAAATTGCCAATGAACTAGTGGCAAATATTGGTCTCCACTTATTGTAGTTTTCGTAGAAATGCTAGAACATGTACTGGTTCTGGGAAGCAGCAAGACGTTTTCTCGTATGACCGGTTAATACTCCCGCCCTGTGGGTTTGCCTCAAGCAATAAAGGCCAACACACGAGCGCAGCGGGCAGCTGGGGCGGCTTGCAGTCTCCACATGTCAGTTTGCCTGTCGACGAACAATGCACTTTCGAAAGAGCAGCTGTCCGCACTCGTGCGTCAAGCGTCTCCTTGTTGAAAACGCCGAAATAACAGCTCAGCGATACGGAGTGCGGCGTCCACTAGATGAGCAGCCATAGGCCCTGCGCCACGATGGACAGAAGCCCCATTTTTTTTGTGCATTCAAAGAAAAATCACTAACTGCCTCGCCAAAGGAGGCTGAGCATGGAAATCACCGTTTTCTTTTGTTTATTCTAACCTCGATAATATATTTAAGAAAGCTGTGGAATCATTTATGCAATAAATGAGTATGCCCAATTAGGAGAGAGAGCGAAAATATGTCAATGAATTCTAGCGTCTTTTTTCATAAAGTGCAATAAGCATGCACAAAGTTTGTAAGCAACGTATCGAGTAATCGCGGTTTCATAAGCCGCGCTGAGGTCAGAGTTTTGTGCCCGCACAAGACAAACAGGGAGCGCGTCTACAATTGTGTATAATCACCTACAGGCTGTTAATGCATTTTGAAAGTTTTAGAGCAATGGCACAGAATGAATACGTTTTTTTCTTACTTTACAATTGGTGTTCTTCTAAGAGTGTATAGGAAGCTTAACACGCGCGAGCGCATAATTTGCAGCTGTAAAAGGCTTCGAATATAGCTCTTAGAGGGGCTAGTTAACATTGAAGTAGAACTTGTTGCTGGGCTAGTTGGTTCATGATCGTACGGGGAAAGTAAGCGCAAACAAAGAGACAAACACAAGAGAGGAGACAAGACAACGCGCTACTGACAACTGATTCTTTTATTGAAATCGACACAATATATAGGGACATCGTCACACCACCTATCGGCTCCCTACGCGTCAGAAGGCAATATTATCTAACATAAAATTCCATGTTCAACCTAGGTTGATCTAAACGCAATAAAAACACCTTACTCTTTAAAAACAACAAATCGACACGTGGTACGTAAAAGGACAAAGAACAAAAAAAAAAGAACAATAAACAATAAATTCCATGTTTACCATAGGGTGGACTAAAACCGATAAAAACACAGATAACTTTAAAAACAAAATAACACGTGGTGTAAAGGGCTAAAGTAACATGATGGAATGAATAAGAAGTGAGCAGAACTTAAAAAACCCAACCCCGAGAAATCATGTAACATCCTAAACCTTCTTCAATGTTTTAAGCACTATAAGCACCTTGTGCTACCACAAACAGGTAAACAAAACTTCTATGATGATGGGACCCAGTGAAATGCTGATAAATGAAGACGACATAAAAAGCACGCGAAAACATACAACCCAGAACGGACACATGCACCAGCGTAAGCATTCACCAAAAGTTTCGTCTTCTGGATACACACAGTACATAGTAGCACACCTCGTATTCTTGTTCTGTTCAGCCAAATTTTTTCCAAAAATTTTGTTTGTCTCTTTGTTTGCGCTTACTTTCCCCGTACGACTAGTTAACATTCCCTCTAATGAACCATTGTACAAAATAAAAAAAAATCTACCGAAGTGCAAAAACTAAACAAAAACCAAAACAATCTGTTGGATATTAAGTGAATTGCCCGAGTAAACACATATTTGGTAAACTTGATAAATGAAAAGAAAAATAACAACTGCAGATTGTCTGTGAGTACACTGAATTTTCCTTTAGGTAGGACACTGGATATATAAGCTCAGTTGTTGTATTGTTCAACTATCTCCGAACAGCAAGAAAGACCTTTTTGATGATTGTAGCTTTGGTGGCTACACATAGAGATTTCTGCGAAAGCCATCAATTTAGTTCAGAGGTTATGAATATTCTTGGCCCCTCTATGCTTGTCAAAAGGAAAATGAAGACTGGTTTGAAAATCAGGGTATTGACTTACGGACTTAGCTAAAATTGCATCCCGAAATTCATTAAAGTTCCAGCCATATTTGCTATATCGTCTTGTCAACCTTTCAAAGTCGCAAGATTTATGTACTTACCGAAATAACAGTTTATAGTACAATTAGCATAAAGATGGCAGTTTACGTGCAGCTTTTGAAGCCTACTTAACATGCATCTGTCTTTACTACCCAGTCTTGGAGTCTGAAGTTTAGGGCGATCAGTATCTCATAGTCGTTAAAGAAATGTTGTTACCGGCACCAGAGAATTAGGTAAGTGATCATTTTAGGAGACCGCAGAGACACGGCGGCTTGTAGCTGGTGCACGTGAGTGGAATCAATGGAAAGGGCATTTTTTCTGTAGCGCTCTGCACCATTACTCTCACCAACGTTCTCGCTGGTGCCTGCCTTATAGCCACAATTTTGTGAGTACGTGAACGTTCTCACTGGTGCCTGCCTTATAGCCTCAATTTTGTGAGTACGTGGTAGAGGGAACTAAATTTATTTCAAGTGCTTGAGTGATCCGTTCAGAAGCTTTCACTTAAAAAGAACACACCTACGACTGTCTTGCTTGCTTTATACTTGGATGGGAATGCCCAGGTGCTCAGCTACGGTTTATTTCTAGTGCCTCCAAGGTCACCCACTCCGTCACTGTCCTTACGTTCGTCTCAGAGCAGACAAAGACATCCGCATAGAAACCAGAGTCGAAGAACACTTTTTGGGAATCCTTTCTCAGTTCTGGGACAAGCAACGACTGTATAGACTCATCTATCCCACAAACAACATGAAGAAAAGAAGATGTGTGGTTTGGTGCTGGTTACTTTTGCTTTCAGTTCTAGGTAAGATGAATGTTGTGCATGTCGCAGTTGACTTTTTTATGGGATTTTTGTGCATTTACACTTAAACATAAGATCAACTGAAAGCATTCTGCCATGCTAAAAGCAAAACGAATCATCATGTATCATGCCGAATACGTTGATTCCACAAAATTCACATGAATTTGGTGCAGTTCCTACCAAGGGTGCTTGAGTCATCCCATTGCACATTGAAACTGAAAAGGCATTTTCGTTCATATTTTTTACAGTACAACATTTCAGCACTGCCCTAAATCGGCGCAATGTCATAACACGAACAGTATAAGCACGCATTGTGTAAATGCGGCGACAGTTGTCTACATGTCGGCTTTGATATGTTACTTATAGTCTTATCATGTATAGTTCTATATTTTCAAGCCTTCGTACGCAATATTGCCGCAGAAAAGGGTTCTCTTTGAATACATAGTAGGAAAAACCACAACAAATGGTACACATAAATCTTATGCTACTGTTGTTAACATTTATTCCACCAATAATCGCAGGAGTTCTACTCTGTATGTTGCAGCTGCCTATCATTTTTCTCCTGAAACTGAAACTAGCTTGTTGAACTATAATCTTGTGAAGGCAGTAAGTGGACCACTTGTTGCCATACTAACACTACCCTAAGTGAAGGCACTCAACAAATTACAACTGGCACAACGTTTAGAGACTTTTCATGCGTTTAGCAGAGTTTTTTTTTTTTTTAAGCAGGATGAATACAGTAATCAGAATTCTTGCTGTAGAACTACTTTATTGAAAAGCTTTTGAGCTCCTGTTCCAGTAGTCTTACCTGACGCAGCTGTGGAGGTAAACATGTTTCGTAACTTAATAAGAATGAATGCATGCACGTGATCTTTGAATATTTGGAGCGTCTTTAAATTTCTGGTTACTGTGACGGAATAACGAGAGCCGTTCTTCATCAACTTGAGAAGAAATCATACAATATTTCTAGTTACAGCTGCAACCTTGATTACCTCGATTGGCTATAAGTGTAAAAATGATATCTTTCAGCGTGAACAAGCGCACTGCCGTATAGTTCTTTCTATAAAAGAATTCTGCCAGTTTGAGTCCATCACTAGCAGAACAAGCACAGGATGATAAAACGAAACCACAGCAAGCTTCGTGCTATGGTGACATTTGTGACTTTCATACGTTACAATTATTTTTCGAGATTTCGCTGTTAAAGTAGGGTAATTTATTTCCTAAACACATAATCAATCTCGAGGAACTAAGAGGGCTCACCTCTGTATAATGTTCGTGGCTTTCGATGGCCCGGAGAGTGCACACCTTTCTTACGCGGCCGTAAACTCATATGGCCAAATTAAAGAAGGTGGGCGTTTTCTTCTATGCAGGCCACACTCAAGCGCGTCTAAAACGAATTTAAGTACTTAACAGTTATAGGTATTCTGAAAACTGTGCTTTTAATTGAAGAAAAAGGTATTAAAATAAAATAAAAACGATTATTTTCTTCAATTCATTTGCATAAATAAATAGCATATTTATCGCCAGAATAGCTTTGACCTACATTTCCTGATCCTCTTCTCCAGCAAAATAACAGTTCTACCGATAGCCCAGATCAATCCCTCTTCTTCCTTCAGGGAAGCATTTTTTTTTTCGACAGAAAGTTGTCGTGCACATGTACATGTCTAAAATTTAAAGTGATTAATATAACAAACTTTTTTTTCTCGTGAATGAGAGTTAATTTATGACTTTAATGACTGAGAGGCATAGACATAGGACGCTATCTCGCTCCACTCCAGTGCAGATCTTCGCCTTGTTAAAGGCTTACCGGAATAATACTAGGTATTTTTTCTTTTTCCTTTATTTCTTATATTGCCTGATTTAAAACAAATGCAGCCAGCGAAGAATATGGGCGGGTCAAACAAACATCTATTCACATATAACATTGAACCTTTTTGAAAGGAGCCAAACTGTCAAACAAGCTCTGAATTCAGGAGGCTCGGGCTAAGCTCTGACAACGTCCCGCCCATAAGTCAAACTGGCAATGAAATTTTCCAGCGCACAGCGAACATTTTCATCGGCGTGACTGACCTGCATTATTGTCCTCCAAAGGCTGTTAAGGCTCAGAACCATTCTCGTGTCGTATGGTACCTCAACCAAAATAACATTTTATTATACCCAGGTTGTTTTTTATTGAAGACAAACTGGGGCTCTAATTACTGAGGTGTGGCTCTACGAATGTTTCTCGATGGAAATGTCTGCCACGTTTTTCATTAGAATAAATTACTCGTTCTTTGCATTCGTGGTCACACATATTCTACAACCTTTGCAAAATTCAAAACAATACACAATGTTCTAAATAAAAAATATTTCTGTGTTTATCGCTTAAGAGGTCATTTTTAAAAAAAAAAAAACGTATAGGAAACGGAGCAGTCATTCTTGAACGAAAAAATTGCGCAAGTGTTTATGTATTTGACACCTCATAAAGAGTCAATTTATTGTGAGGCGTACTACATAAAACAGCTGGAGTGCTCATCAATCTTCTTTGATATTTTTAAATTTTATTCTTTAATATTAACCAACAATTACCTTTCGCGCTCCATACTACCTGCACATTTTCGAATTAAAGGAAAGTATCTTGGTAAAGAATAGCGTAACACAACACTCGAGTTCTTTTAAACAAGTATATCCGTAGCGTAAAAAACCCTCTCATACTAAAATCATATAATTCTCATATAATCTCAAACAAATATCATTCAAAGTATGAGAAATATATGAGATTGTATGAGATTTGTATGAGGTTAGTATAAGTTTTTATGAGAAATCTGTATGAGGTTATTGTGACTCATACGATTTTTTCGCTAAGGATGCTATCATAATTCTCAAAGAAGCAGCTGCAAGAAGTAGCTGGACTTCTTCAGACGCTCGGAATGATCCGCACAGGGCTTACTCACAGTCACCTATAAAGTGCCAGTACAATCGCTAGAGTATGTTGTCTTGGCTGAAGTAGTTGGGTGGTTGCCAAGAATCGCTATAGCTCCTGCGTTTTTTTTTTTTTTTAAACGCGAGCATGATGTTTATTTGGCTGAAATGTTCTTTTTTTTTGTATTTCAAGATTGTATGCCAAGTATTTTTTCTTGCCTTACTCTAGTTAGTGTTAACATGCATGCACTTATCAAATGCCATTTCAAAAGATATGCTTACATGAGTGAATGAGCAAGTCGGCCGGTCAGACAGCCAAGCAGTGACAGTGCTAGGGAATATATCAGTTCAGTATTAATGCGAGAACACCAATTTGAAAGCAACTACCATGAGCAAATCATGTCTTGCTTCTGCAGCAGCTGTGATTGGTCAACGCATAACAACAGATGCCTAGCAGCACATTTCTATGCATAGCCCCTTCGTAACAGCTGTAGAGCAATGCAATGCCAAGGCAATGGAAAGTCCCGTAATATGGCCCTGCAATCATACCGACCATCAATAAAAGAGCAGATTAATTGGCGAAAATATGTGCGCCATTGCAGTCAACTACACAAAGCTGTGCCACGCAAAGTAAACATGCACGACAACGGTTTCACACAATTTTAGAATTTTAGCCGAAATTCTCCTCATTCTTTTGGTCCTTGTATTGAACAATGAAATTGAATAATCTACCAGTTGCAGTTTAACTGTCTACACTCTATACGCAGCTGCTGTAAACGCCGGAACTAAAGGCGGCACTCAAACTTCGCCGGCCCAAGGCGAACCAAAAAGTGCCAAGGATGTCACGGAATTCATGCAAAAGAGGTGGAAATGCGTGAGGCTGGGAAAAAGTGTAAGTGTGCACCACTGTAATGGTGGGGCGGATTTGAGCAAAAGAACGTGTGGTTCAGATAGTGCATGCGGTAAACCTTGGCCGAGTCAGGGGAAAATGCGACATGGAGAAGGTAAGCAGAAACTAGTTCGGAAAAGAGACACGCAAAAACTTTCGAGCTCGCCACCAATAACACGAAGGTGTAACGGAGTGACTGTGAAGCAACAGCTCAGGTGTGTCTGCAAGCCCTCTCCAGCTTAAACTGTAGATGGGCCCATGAGCGTAAAATAATTTTGTCAAAGCACTTAAAAGGATATCGAGTACTCATCTGAGTGTTGCTTGGAAGGCGGACAAGGGAAATGTTTTCAAGTTCTTGTTACTAATGAATTACTGTTTACTCCCAAGGTTACGTCATTAAAACTTGACCGAGCCTTACAGCTTGATCGCATTCATATGAAAAAAGAGGCGTACACAATTTGTCCTTGCAGCCAAGCAATAACAATAGCGAAACGGCTGCTTTATGAAACTTCCAGACATAATACCACGCACCAATACCACGCACCAATACCATACTAAACATCCCACGCATATCCTGAGCATAACTCGCTAAGCTCGATCGCACTGTGAACGCACGATTACATGGCATGCCAGTTTTTCCGGAACTATGTTGAAGACTAGAACATTTTTAGCACAGCGCTAGTGTGCCAGACTAAGCAGCAAATGAGGCTAATTTGTTCGGCTTCTAATTACGGGGCTCCCTACATTATATTAATTGTCATTTGGGAGCGCCTCAACGTTGGGACCTCGCAGCTGTAAAATCCGTCAAAACTAAGGCTGCCAAACCGAGTTTAAATATATGGTGTGACGGGAGCCATGCAGGAAAAAACAACCACTCCCTAAGCACACGCTCAGAGCAGCTTTTTCCTGTCTCGAGTGCCTTAGCCCTTGTTTTTATTAGTAGCACAAGCGCCTTCAGTGCTCCCCCCTCTGTCCCCCTCAGCTACCCAGACTATGCTGTTACACTCATTGCATTTGTTGGAGCCGTCGCTTGTCAGTAGGCGACACATCACCACAGATGATAAATGGAATGCGACCGCAATATTTCATTTAGCAGTTTAATACCTGTAGGAAAAATCCCGTAATACAAAACGAAAAACTATTTCATGCACAAATCAACGCCCATCCCCAACTTGAGCTCTCGCCCCCGTGACCATGTGACCTGTTCAGACGACAGCCTTTTCATGCAAAAACACTCCGCCCCCTAGGTTGACGGTGCTCTAGCACTGTGCTTAGCGGAGTTTTTGGGAACTATAGGGCCGCTTATGTTGAGATATTGTTTGAGTTGGTTAGTAGCTGTGCTTGTTTTCTTCCTGTGTGCGTCGTTATCAGTTAAATGATTCATGCTTTCAAACAAATAAAAAAAGGAACTAAATCTAAAACTCTTATTGAGACGTCACATAGAAATATCAGTGCTCTAATGTGTAGCTGCTTTAGAGAAAACCAATTTTAATCCTTCTTTACATTCCTGCTCCATCCAACAGTCGACGGCTGCGGCGCCGAACATACGATGCTGGTTTTACTGCTTCAACGAGCAACAATACCGAGTACTCCGTTTGCCAGAGCCGAATGGAACTCCCTGTTGGGTAAATAAATCGCCACAGAGTGTTTGCATTGACGGCAGAGACTAAGCTACTCAGCCACTGCTGCTTCAGAAACTTTGTGTGCAGCTCAATGCTTTGTAACTGGTTCGTGTGCGTCAAGTTTTAATTTGATCAGTTTACTCTGGTTTCTTTTTGCTTTAGTAAGCCATATAATGCACCGTACAAGGATCAATTGCGCTGCCGAAGTTCAATGAACAGCTCTGATAAGTTAAATTAAGAAGTGATTTCTCGCTGTTGCTGAGAAATGTTTAGCCCAGTCCTCTCGGGGCATATTAAAATAACATTTTAAGGTATTGGGATGATAAAGCGCATTAGAAAAATCTTCGTAAGTCGTTCATCTTCGATACCGGGTTCCGTTATGAATTGTGGGGCATACAGGAAGCAAGGCGACATCACTAACTAATTACCAGCTGCATACGTAGAGAATGTCAGCCTGCACTATAGTTTGTGTTGATATCAAGCTTCGAATGAGCACTACATAAGGTGTGGTCGCTAATAGGATGAAACAATAACTGCGCTTAATTAATTCCTCCTGAAATAAGAAATAAAGGATGTCAAAACTTGAGAGGATATTACACTCACAAAAGGCACAGCCAAATTACAGTTCAAGTAATAAAATATGTTTCTTCCGCTACCATTTTATCAAACATATGATCTAAATCAGGGTGTTGAATGCTGAAGACCTAAAATTCTGAAAATGATTACGAAGCAAAACGCAAGACATCGTCCCTCAAGTGCCGGAAGTACAACTTTAATCCAACAACAAAAACAACAGAATGCCTAATGTGTAGATAACATCCAAGATCTGCTCCTGCCGTTTCCCTGCCATTGTATTGCATAAAAATGTGCTTGACTGCTCTTTTTTTTTTCGAACAGTTTAAATAACATTTGGTGCTTGCTTCATAACAGCAAGGTCTTTCTTTTAATCGTATTTGTTTCTTTTGAAGGCAACATGTTCAAGGAAGCGATAAAGGCCTTTTCATACTTCTCGCAAACGTATGGCATCTATAAATATATTGAAAGATTGGAAAGGGAAGTGACAAGCTGCCGCTGTCGATATTGCTAATGAACGCCTTCATTTTCAGTAATCTAGTGCTTTTACACCAAAAAGGCTACGCTGAAGGAAACATTGCGGACCACATACACTATGCGGCGTGCATAAATCCATTGCTCAGATTACAGTATATATATACCGATCTTAGTTAACACAATACCTCCTCATACGATATACGCCCGTCTGTTTGGAGGAATGTGTCTGTGACGACAGCATGAAAACCGCCCGAATGGGCCGTTTCTTACGGACTTTGGTTTTTTCAGGCGGACAAGAATTACCCCAAAGGAGAGTGCAGGTACTCTCGATGCCGTCAGCCGCGTATGAAGAGGAGAGGCTGGTCGCTTCGAAAGTGGATATTCAGCAGCCCGTATCACTGAATAAAGAAAGACAAGTACAAATAAATTTCTGCGAAAGCTTCAGTTCGAAACGAATTGAGGCTGCTTGCAGGTGTCCCCGGTCACGCCTTTTGTGGTACTGCAACGCGAATGATGAAGATGCCAAGGGTACCAGTCAGGGAAGGTACGCCCTGCCGTCGAAAGCAACGAATGAGACCGCGTTGATTTCATTTAATTTCATTTTTATTTCCTTAAAGACCCATTTTGAGGGGCATTACATAAGTGGTGGATACAAATTTTGGTGAGATGGTACAAAGTCATGTGTTATGATGATAAATAGCTGTAGGCTTTTCGTGCGAAGATTATTGGACAGGTTTTTGTTGCAATCTCTTCGGGAAGGCCATTCCAGTCCGCAGCAGCGCGTGAATAAAAATGAGTTTGCGAAGGTGACGGCTCGTGCACGTGGACGGCTGATCTGGAGATGGTGGAGAGTGCGGTGAGATATGCGTTCTGGTGGGACCATATAGGGTGCAGTTTCAGCCTCGTCCAACAGAGGTTCTCGGGAAGTAAGTGGGTTGAACGGTGGCTGTGATTTCTTCCTCCTAGTCGCATTTGAAAACAGCAGTCCTCAAATGTGTTATAAAATGCGCACTTAAGCCTTAGGAATCATTTATTGGAGCCTAAGCGCATCCATAGCGTGCTGAGGGCAAAACTACGTCCCGATGGAATGAGATTGGGCCTACTGAGTACATTGCGAGCGCCGCACTTTGAATGCGGGCAAACTAGGACAGCAAGACGCTACCCCTAAAGAATTCAAGTGAGGTATCCAATAGTCGAAAATAAACTTTCAAGGGCTTGCAATCGTGTGAACGTTAAAACCCTGAGCGACAGTGTGAATTTTGTGCTCAGTTCCATCAGCAAAAACAGTTCTCAGTCAGAGTGTCTTCGCAAAAAAAAAAAAAAATGTTTCAAGAAAAGGGAAGTTAATATAAAGCCATTCTTTAATCCCACGCGCTGTGATCTCAGAAAACTGCGGTAATGATGATGTTGGGTAGCCTTCCGCGTAATTCAAGTTTCCACTCGATCTCTCGTACCAAGGTTTCAAAGTTTCAAGTTTTATTCTTAATTTTATTGTCGATATATTATCCAAGCGTGGGACCCGTAACTTTGTCGGACCAGCACGTGCTGCCAACCGAAAATGAGATGTGCTATGTAGCAGCTGTCAGAGGCTTAAGCATTCCGTCCGGTCGGTATCCCCTTCTACGTGTCTGTTCTCGTGGGGCTACAAAATTATGAATCCGTTCCAACTTGGCTGAATTTTCATGTTTGTGCGCACTATGATGGCAAGTGATGTAATTTTGTTCACTATGACGTCTCCCACTACATAAGGGTAAAGTGCGCGGCGAGTGCGACCTACGCTTTCGAGCTTTGAGCAGGGCCTCTATTCCCTGTCTACGTCGTTATCAGAAGTGTCGTTTTCGCCCTTAAATTAACTATTCTGATTGATGGAAACTCCGGAACCGGATATCGGTTCAGTTGCCATCTCTTTCGGTTCCGACGCTTCCAACAATCGGATGAAAGCGAAAACGGTGAAACGGACACTTCTGAAAACGGTGCAAACTCGGACAACGAGCGTAGCACGCTACTTCATACGTGCGGCAGAACGCGGACCCTTCTGCTTTATTAACGCGGAAGCGTTAAAGAGCCTGCTATGCAGAAAATCTGGCGCTGTCGACGTCGTGAGCGAAAAGTCAGGGCCATGGCTCTGGCAAGTGGTGGTTGGCTGGTGCATTCATTGGCCAGGTACTGGTGGATCCGAGGGATTGTGTGATGTCACAAAATCACGTGACATGGCAGACGCTGCCAAGCAGGGGTTCTCATATGAGCTAAGGACAGAGAAGGGGATATAAGTTTCCAGGACTATCAGGCGAGGAGTAAAACACGATACTTCCACAGGCCACGCAGTTACGTGCGTATGGATTGGTTAAAGCGAGGTATTAATATTGCCACCGCGACGATCGCGGCAAGAAGCAGAAAAGTTTATATGGTTTTTAATGAGGCTAAACTTGCTGAACCGCGTGCTAGATCATCCCAGAAGCGAAGACGACGCTCGGCCATGGGCCAAGATATGGTTAGAACACATGGCAGCTCCACAAGAGTGACAGATATGCGGCAATATTAGAGGTTCCTCTACCGAATGGTTTTTCACATGATCGCGTAGCTTACTGATTGCATACTAAAGAATATGAGCTAGATGATAACGGCACTAATTAGGGGTTAGGGATTAAGCCAGCACCAAATTACATATACGGAGCCATTAACCCTATCGAGCCATTAAAGCCCCAAAGGCGGAGCTTAAGTGTACCCTTCAATTTGTTTTTCTTCCAAGCACCAAAGAAGCTTTTGCAACGCTTAGTAGTGAAATCAACTCACTAGTGTCGACCTATCCCACCATGTTACAAAACAACACATAGTTTGCTGACGTTCGGTAAGGGAGTCAAAATAGGGTTAAATTGTTTTATGAGAACTACGTATTCTCTATCCCTCTGGGTTGGCGTGAAGATAACTATTCTTCATTTTCTTCCCTTCCAAAGTTTTCTTCCCTTGCGAAAAGTTCCCATGCACTCAGTATCGGTGCAGGTTTTTCAGTATGTCAACTATGTCGGCCGCAATAACGTACATGTCACATTGTCTATCCTTTAGCGGTATATTCTTGAACTTTTTAATTTGATAATGCTCTTAGAGGTGAGATATATCCTTCTCCTAACACCCACAAGATGCTTGAGGTTCAAGGAAGCCATGCTTGCTATGTATACAACGAATCAAAAGCGCACCATCCGATCTCAGAACATTGCACACATTGTGTGCAACACACAGCGCTGAAAGGTGCCTACGAGGGCACTTACTTGCCTTCCACGAACACTAATGAGCTTCCATTTTATAGCCAAATTGAGGTGGATATTCAATTCCAATCAGTCTGTCGCATAGACCTGACAAAGTCGATGATTTTCTTCGAAACCATTTAAATGAGTTCGAGAAACGAGTTAATGCTTAGCCATAAATTAATGCCGCTGAGAAAGTACATACTATCAGACCGTTCCCACCGCAATTAGCCAACGCACCCTTACTTATAGCGGTCTTCTTAGCAGCCTATATCTTGTCGTTATATTCCACAGTTTCGCTTCTGTGCGCTGCTCAGTGCAGAATTCTGGTAAAAAAAGTTTCGCACTTCCGAAAATTTCACCTTGCATCCGATATTACAGTCATCCTGAAGAATGTATGGAGGCTTGTATTAGCGCTCTATTTATATTCATAACAGCCGGTGAGAGAAACGGCGTATTTTGGTTTTTAATTACGTCACCGATAGTAGAACAATAGGCTATGTCTACGTAAGGCGGCAGCAAGCCAGAAAATAAAGCTGGTAGCTTTATTCTTTCATGCGAACCTCTCCTGATTGAATGCGCGTAAACCTTTCGCGCATCGTATGATGTTATCAGCATCATGGTCAAGGCCTCTTTTCTTCTCGCGCCACTGATAGGTGAGCCTCAGCTTTCTCTCTCGTGGTTCTTTTAGCTGTCAACGACATTACTGGTGGTGTCGCGCATTCGTGCGTGTGCTGTGTACCAACTCTAAGAATTAGCTTAAACACTGGATGCGGAAGGATCAATCGTGTATTGGGGTTATTTGTGCGCTTTCGTCGAGCTGGAAAATTTGTCTGATGTGGCTGATTTTCTACCGAAATGTATCGAGAATAATAACCTGTATGAAATTTACCTGCTTGAGAAGATTACGGACGCTGTACTTGTTTCACCTCCAAAGTTGCTGTAGGCCTGACACTGGGAATGTTTCTAAATTTGTTCCGAAATCGAAAAACGAAACAAGTGAGATCCGGAAATTATGCGCATATAGTGAGAAAGACTACTGTGTGAATGCAGCTGGGTCTGCGTGCCTTACACGTAGTGTTATTGCTTTTCAATGGAAACATATTTCCTGTTATGGTCAATGTAAACGTCAAAAGCAAGGAGCCCAAACAGTGGCAGATTTAAACTCACGCGTCCTACTGCATGCGTCGCTAGCGCTGACTTCAGACCCATTTTCAACATGCGCCAGCCTGAGTAAGGCGCGAGGGGCTCTAAAACATCCCATCTCCTCCTCCTAATTTCCTAGCCAGAATTCTAATGACAAGCCGTGGTGGAAGCTCTGATGATTACAGAGGTCAGAGGTAGGGTGCAGATGCCAGCATCACATAAATGTTTCTGGCGTTCTGCTGAGGCTGAAGTGCGCAAGCCGAGTTGGGGCCACGAAACAGTGGAACGGTAGCCAGGAACAGGGTGTCTGATTGGGCGTAGACGAAGGGCACGCGGTTAGCAGTTACTGCGCCCCCTCCCTGAGAATGATGAACTATCGTTTAGAAAGGATGTGTTGTTTAGGAGCAACCACGTGAGGTACCGTTTGGCTCAGCGCGGATCCTGAGGTATCGGTGACGCTGCCGCTTTGAAGAATGCAGACGGGGATGCATGAGCTTCACAGACGAAAGTCAGGCTATGGTGTACTGGAGTGCTGATCTATTGAGGTGTAAACTGATGTTGGGCTAGAGCACAATGGATCTGTGTCATGTAATTTTTACTGTTGCTGAGGGTGCTACGGTACTGATGCGAGGTAGCGATGAAGGCTGCACAGAGTGTAATCGGCGCGGGCACGGCTTTGCTGCTGAGCGTAATTGGCTGGATTGAGGCAGCAGCTCGAGGTAAGCTAGCTTCAGGGAATCTATGGTGGGAAATAACAGCTTTGCTCGACCAGCGATGATGACCCTTTCGATGTAGTAAGGAATCTGGGATATGTATCTGGCAAGGTATCCCTCTACAGAGTAAGCGTGGAGGCGTGCTGTCCAACCTGGAAAGATCCGTTCATGTTGCGAGTCTGACTTGAGGAAATAGGGAGCGTACACTGTGGCTTGGGGGACAATAACATTGATAATAGCGTGAAAATACTCGTGACACGAAGTCTATCTATATGAAAATTTAGGTGATATATAATTACAACACGTTTTCACAAACCAAATAAACAGAAATAGCTCTAAGTACTTATTTCATCGTGCCATTTATTGTTGCCGCGAAACCACAACAACAACAACAACAAAAGAAAACGCGGTTATATGGTTATCGTCTACCATTTAACTTTATGTTTGAAAAGTATGCATATCAATGATTAACCTCCAGCCATTTCGTGTGAGTTGCTGCATGCGTGTAAAATGGCACGGACTGAAGTTGATGAATTCGCAGGTATCCAAAGCGTAACGCAAAGAACTAGCAGTTCAACATGCTGGATGCCAGGCTGCGGTGATCCGCTTGCGTAGCAGTGCTTTAAAATCTCGCTCGCTGCCATCAGCTAATTATTTAAATAGTTTTAATTCAGTTGAAAACGTCGTGCGACCGTGTGACATGATCGCAGTATTATCAATAAATTAATTTTTCAGTTAACAGTTAGCCACACCAAAAAATCAGAAATGTTTACGCCTAACCCCTCCATTTTGTTTTTTCGCGATGAGGCTTCTTTAAGTGCTGCATGGTTTTCTTTTTTTTTTTTCAGTTAATTAACCAACATCACAATAAGGATTGTTCTTAAGTTTTAAAAGGGTCGTGATAATAGCATCTTAACGCGTCGAGCCATACGCTCGAACACTCTCAGGTTTAATTTTGGAACAACAGATGTAGCCTAACTAAAGTCCCCGCGAATGTGAGTCCTTGCACCGACACACCTGCGGAATAAGACACCTGTGGCCAGACAGCAAACGGCTTTAGTTCTCCATCACTTACTTCTACTGCGAGGACACTTTCATATGGTCGTTGATTTGTACTCAATGACATTTGATTTCATCAATTCAGGGCACCTGAAGTAGGTTTCAATTTCGCCTTTATTTTTTCTTGCTCACACGAAAGTGAAGAAACTTCTCGCCACCTGTCCTGAGGAAGCATTGTGGAAGCGCCTGCTCATCGCAGTCGTCAGTCTGTCGGCGGTGTTGTTGACAGCTTGCAAATGTCAGCCCGAAGCAATATGTTCGCTGTCCATACAGATCTCGGCGAACGTATGAGTGACCTATATAAAAGAAAAACAAGCGTGAGGGACGAGCGTCACCGTCTGAGCTCTGCAGCTGGATATGCGTGGTCAGGGTGAACCACTCTCAAAGGCTTCTTGGCTATAATATGTTCACGAATAACGGTAAACTCAACGTATAGCTCATTAACACGCTTGGCTTCAAGACGAATTAGGCTCTTGCACGAATAAATTCGTGACAGCTGTAACAGCAGTGGCATACTCGAATCCACATCGCACGAACCGCTTATTTTTCTGAACTCTGCGCGCAGCGTACACGCACCTCAACACTCACTGTTCTCTGCGGAGAATGAAACAATTGCCTTTGTGCCATTTCACTTAGCAGATATTACCAATTGAATTAAGGACGCATCCCACATTTCTTAATGAATGAAGCCGGTGCATAGCCGAAGCAAAAATGTCGGCAGGGTGTGGTAAAATACACCATTCCTACGAGAGTTGTTCAAACAGAAGAAAAAGGGTTTGAAAAAAGACGAGGCATGCTTCGTATGCGGAACAGTGCCTCGCATGAGGGCGTAACGCAAAATCAAGACAGAAAGCAACGCACAAATAAAGCCCTGATATGACGCTGAAGTAAAGGGAACAATATTATGAGCATCTCAGGTCAAAATGAACGAACGGATGAAATCCTGGACGAATTTTTCTTTAACTACGAATTTTCTGGGAAAGCTGTGTAGGTTTCCTTAGTAGCCGTATGGCTTCGCTTGGGTCTATGTCAGTGAGTAATCACTGCCTTATTACAAGGACGAGATAGCATAGCACTATGCGCTAGCTAAGCATGCGAAGGGCTGAGAACCTTTTACGTTAGGAACTTTTTCCCCGTTTAATTGCCCTTTGCATAGCCTTGCTCTTTAGCTGTGGTTCATAGCCATGGATGTTATTTTGCTTTTCTTTTAGCATTGCCATGAGGTCTTAGTAAATCAGAGTCAGGACTTCAGAAGGCATGCATCTCGTGGCACTTCACAGAAGAGGAAATTTAGACTAAGAGAATTCCTACTTCGACGTCAGCAGGGTTGCCGTTGGGCGGATTTCAAAGAGAGCCAGAACTAAAGCTAAAAGTAGCCAAAAGTAGCAAAACCATATAAACCCGGCGCCAAATTAGTAGCCAAGTAAAACAACCATTCCTATGAATGCAGTTTTACTATTAAAAATGAAATAATAAAACTACAAAATGTTTCGCTCTTTTACTTTGTCGTCATGCCACAGGTCTTGAACACAAGTAGCTAAGTATATAACTATTCAGTGAACGTAGCTTATCTGGAGTAGATTGTCTTCTTGCCAGTGTAATTTTGGCCCATTCCACCTAACAACTCAGCTGGAACGTTAAACGACGATGCTGTTTTCTCTTAAAATCATAGTAGACCAAACTTATCTCGCAGAATCGCCGCAATACCAGCTTCTTTCTTTTTCGGATGTCTGTTTTTGCCAAGTTGACACAAGAGAATATGCGTTCTGCATCCGCATTAGAAATTGGAAAGGACAAAATTTGCAATGTTCCTTGTCAGATGCCACTGCGTGTCAAATTCAAACATGATGCGCAATCAAGTGCACTGCTAACTGCTTGAAGCTGTAGTATTCCCGACTCAACAGCCCGATGGAGGAACATAAAAAAACATATAGCAGTAGCTTCATTATGCATTTACGGCTATTCGCGCTTTCTATAGAGTCAGGATTGATGGCAGACAGCCTTCGCATTGTAGAGGAGGCATAGGAATCCGCTGCTGGAGTTGCATTGCCATTTGCTTCAAGAACTGGAAGCACCGCACTCTCACGACCCCTTGCTCATTAACTGGGACTACTAAAATTTTCTGCATCGTCTTCATGGGCATTGCCTAGGCGTGGGCATAGAGAACCAATAGAGTCCGCCCCTCCGCGCAGACGGGTGCGTGCGTAGGTCCACCGCGACAGCAACGATTGCAAACAAGTAGCCTTTTTGCTTGCTATTGCATCTCAGTTCAGTTCAGTGGTTCAGTCGTGTCCGACTCTTCGTGACCCTATGGACCATGTCACGCCACGCTTTCCGGTCTCTCACTCTTCCTAACATCACATAACTTCATCTGCAGTGCCTCGAGGATGCCATCTAACCATCGCGTTCGCTGCCTACCCCTTCTCCGGCGACCCTCAACTT
>JAJIZL010015075.1:0-13323 GCA_023969395.1 Amblyomma maculatum | reverse complement strand
CCCGCCGGGAACAAATGCCTTACGGGTTTTTTGTTGCTCCTGTAGCCGCTTGCCCAGCACGGCACGCAGCTCATCAGCTTGATTATTATAGACTGTATGCAAGCATAGGCAGCACAAACAACGATCACTACGGCAACTGCGTCGCGAGCGCACTGCACTCTATGCTGCGCGACTATACGAGTCCAGCCACCGATCGGACCGGCTGGATCCTGGTTCGACTGCAGCGCCACTCTAAGTGGCCAGTGACGGCGGCGGCGCGAAACAGCTCCCAGTTTGTCAACTGACCCTATTTCTATAAACGTTGCGTACGTCCCCCACCTCAAGCGGCATGGGACAATAAAAGTTTAGATTGTTGACACCCTCCTCACAGGTTGTACTCTCAGTGAGTAAAAAAAAGCGAAGCTTTTCACCTGTTCAAACATATTGCATAACCAGTGCGCAGCAACCCATGTGAGCCTCCGACAATAGATAGCGCTACAAGAGACTTGCGTTCACCAACTTTTCCCTGGACGTTCGTCTATCGCTCCGGACCCGGTGTGCTGATTTCCAGACCAAGGCAAGCAGTTTGATGATTTTTCGACCAAATTTTTTTGGCTGCAACAGCTGCGACAGCTAAGCCTATCAGCTGCCTCACGACATCGGCGCGTTCGCGCGCAGCGGCGGTGGCGACTTCGCGTCCCGCCAAGCCCAACACCGCCTTGACTATGCCTTACACTGTGGAAGGCACCGACATTACCGCCGCGGAGGTATCCGATGGCTCATGGACGGCGTTCGAGATGCAACGCCGGTACCGAAGACCATCTCCGCCCAAGAAACAACCTGCCGAGGCCCAGACGCCAGCCACGACATCGACTCTACCGAATCCGCGGCCACGCGGACGCCCTCCACCTTTGACCAAAAAGCGTCCTCTGCCCTACCTGCCCTCGGACGGAACACCTCAAGATCGTCCTCCGTCCACAGGGCACGCTGAACCTCCACACCGTAGGCCCCGCACGACTTGCACTTGCTATCTACGGAGCCGCCAACGTCGAACACCGCCTAGCGGTTACTGCCGACCAAGTCCGCATACACCCCACTAACAACACCATCACAGTGAGCACGCCTGACAATGCCCGTGCAGTGTCTTACGCCAAGATCGGCAGCATCACCATCGACAAGACAGTAATCCCGGTTGCCGCCTACGCCCCAGCCCCCGACAATTCCGTACGGGGGATTTTGTACCGAGCCTACAGTTACGAAAACGATGCCGAGATCCTGGCTGAGCTCCGCGCTCGTAATCCCGATCTCCCCATCGTTGCTGCGCGTCGTATGGGCAAGATGCTGCACTTCGTCGTTACGTTCGCCAACACCGAGCTGCCCCGTTACGTGCGGTACTTGGGGTTTACTTTCGAAGTCTTCCCTTTGAAGCCTCGCCCGGAGGCGTGCTTCAACTGTCGCAAGCTGGGTCACCGAGCGGACGTGTGCCCCCAACCACGAATACCTACTTGCCGCCGCTGCGGCGTCGCTCACGACTCCCCACCAGCCGGCCAACCACCTACCTGTCAAGCCATGTGCATCCTATGCAAAGGCTCACATCCAACAGGCAGCAGAAGCTGCAAATACCGCTTCGTGTCTAGCCACAGGCGCAAATCTTCACAATCCCCCACGGACACTGCCACTGACCCAGGCACTTCGCCAAGCGGCCGCCAGTCCCGTCCCCGAGAACGCGGCCACCAACAACCACCCCCAAGATATGAATCCTTCCCGCCACTGCAAAGCAGCAGTCCCCCCACTGACCTCGCCACAAGTCAACCACTTCAGCTGCAGGACCCAAGAGATGACTCTTTTCCCCCTCTACGTGGACGCAGTGGGAGAAGAGATAGGAGCAGGTCATCGTCCCAGAGACGCAGCTCGCGGATCAACTCCAACTCCGGAGAAGAAGGAAGACCTGCCAAACATTTGGCATGGAAGACGCCACTTACAGACGACAAGCAACGCCGAGCACCCGACCCACAGGTAAGGGAGCTGGCAGAGTTAGTCCGACAACTGCAGCAACAGTTAGCTCAGTCTAACGCAAAAATCAAACAGCTATAGAAACTGCAAATGCGCAATCAAAAAATGAACAGTCGTCTGTGGCTTGCGCTCGCGTTGAAGTCAGCAGCAATGAGGACATGGAAGTAGATCAAAACCGCCGTAACAAACGAGAGGCACCTGTGGTACCTCGGCCAGATACAGATGACTTAGAGAGTAATTATGAAGAGAGATTTGCAGAAATAGACCAAAGACCAGCCAAGGTGGAGGAAACTATACAGAAATTAATACCACAGCTTAATGCCCCGCCGGGGTGGTGCAGTGGTAAGACGCCCGACTACTGTGCCGGAGTTCCCGGGATCGAATCCCGGCCTCGGCGGCTGCGTTTCGATGGAGGCGAAACGAAGTGGCGTCCGTGTGCTGTGCGATGTCAGCGCACGTTAAAGATCCCCAGGTGGTCGAAATTACTCCGTAGCCCTCCACTACGGCTCCTCTTTCTCTCTTTCCACTTTCATTCCCACCTTCCTCCCTTCCCTTACGGCGCGGTTCGGGTGTCCACAGAGCAAGTGTGACAGTTACTGCGCCTTTCCGTTCCTGTGAACCAATTTAATACCACAGCTTAAGTAACTGACGCAATGGAAAAGTTTCCGACTACTTTCGAAACTGTACTAGCTAAACTCGACACGCTTACAACCAGGGTTAACGCACTAGCATCCCCTAGCAATCTGATATCTCCAACGCCAAAAGCAGGCTCTTTGCCTCCCGCCCAGCTGACGGTGCTTCGGCGCGTCCGTCGCCCAGCAGCATTCTGCGACCCAGCGTATTGCAACCCGCGCGAGCGGAACCTTACCCGATACGCGTTTGCTAGTACACCTGTTATAGTGTGGCAATGCAACTGCAGGCGATTCCGAGCCAAGCGCAAGGCTCTGGAATATGCAGTTTTGGCCCAAACAAACAGGCCGATAGTCATAGCACTTCAAGAGACGAATACAGAAGTAAAGCTTGCAGGGTATACAGCATGCAATGAGAAAGTTTCGGCTGAGTGCCGGCCGATCACAGCTACACTTGTACACCGTAATCTAACTGCAAACCAAATAGATTTGGAAACACCGGAGGTCTCTCATACATTTATACAAATCCTGCCGAACAAAGCAACAAAATCTCCCCTTTACATTCTAAACGTATATAGTGCACCTAAAGACAACAGCACGAAAATAGCCACACACTTCCGTAAGGCGCATGTAGCCGCTCATAATGGAATGTTGCTTACTGTTGGCGACTTTAACGCACCCCATGCAGAATGGGGCTACTCAGTTAACAGAAGAAAGGGAACTAAATTATGGGAGACAGCCCAGGCGCTAGGGCATACCTAACTCGTCGACCCTGATAAACCTACGCGCATTGGTAACAGTGACACCAGGGATACGTGCCCTGACCTTACCTTTGCCAGAAATATCCCCGATGCGAGATGGGAAAACCTAAATACAAACATAGGAAGCGACCACTATGTACTGTGTACCACTTTCCGAGCCACGCATTGCAAAATGCGTCGCCAAAAAGTGAAGCACACGAACTGGGACGCCTTAAGATATGTCCGCTCGCAAAGGCCAGCGGAAAGTAGAGTAGATTTAAGACAATGGACGGAGCGTCTGTTGCAAGACGCCGCAAACACTTCAAAAACTGTTGCCCTGGAAGGACAGCAGTCCCAGCCCTGACGCTAAGCTAGTGCACATGATCGAAGCACAAGGAAGTATCCATGCTCGATGGCGTAAAAATAAGCACAACCGACGTTTAAAAATTCGGCTAACCCGGCTTGAAAAGGAAATCGAGGCTTACTCGTGGGAACTTAGCCGAGAACAGTGGCATCAGACTAGCGACCGCCTTAATGGGCAACTGGGCAACAAGAACACGTGATTTTTACTTAGACGTTTACTGGATCCTACGAGAACTAAGGCAGATTCCCACAAGAACCTACATAGGATCTCACAATCTTTCCAAGGCACCGACGAAGAGCTCATGACCACTTTAAAAGATAAATACATTAACACCTCCCAGGATATACCCACGCCAGATGGGTACTCAGGATTGGATAATCCTCACATGAATAGCGTCTTTACCGTAGCAGAGATTAGGGCTGCTCTTAACCAAATTAACACCACCTCGGCACCGGGGGAAGATTGCATCACCAATAAGATGTTGCGCAATTTAGAAGACCGGTCAGTAGAGGCTCTTACGGACCTCTTCAACAGGTACTGGACAGAGGGCAGCGTCCTTGAGGAATGGAAGCATGCTAAAATTATTTTCATACCTAAACCGGGCAAAAGACTCGAGATGGGGAACCTCCGCCCAATCTCGCTAACGTCATGTCTAGGGAAGGTAATGGAACACGTTGTCTTAAACAGGCTCCTTATGCACACCGATGCGGAAGGCACGTTTCCCCCGTCCATGATTGGGTTTCGAGCAGGTCTTTCGACTCAGGACATTATGTGGCAGATTCAACAAGACATTCTAGATACAAATCGCTTAGGAGCCACGCGAACCATCCTGGGACTCGATGTAAGTAAGGCCTTCGACAATGTGTCACACGCTTCCATCCTCAATCACCTCTCACAGTTAAACGTAGGCAAACGGACATACGACTACATCGCTGCCTTTCTGAATGCGCGTACGGCTACGCTCATTTCGTTGACAAAGTTAGCGACAAAATTACACTAGGGACGAGAGGAACACCGCAAGGCGCCGTAATTTCACCTTTTCTCTTCATCATCGTTATGAGCGGCCTCCCGCAACTGTTAGATGATATCCCACACATACATCATTCCATATACGCCGACGGCATCACCGTATGGACCAATTCTGGCTCCGATGGAGATATTACAGATTCATTACAACGAACTATCGACACGGTACAGTCTTATGTGCAGGAAAACGGCCTTACCTGTTCACCGGCTAAATCAGAACTATTAGTTATAAGGAACAAACAAGCTTCACAGGTAAAACCAGATTCTCGAGAACCTATCCAGTCACACATTGACAACCATCCGATACCCCCGGTAGCCACGATCAGAGTTCTCGGAATGTTGATTCAGAATAATACCGAGAACACAGAAGCTATACGCCGGCTACGCGTCACGGCGCACCAGATAGGTGGGCTGGTGAGACGCATTGCCACACGTCGCAGGGGTATGAGAGAAGCCGACCAGTGCAGGATCATTCAAGCCATTATGATAAGCAGAATCATGTACGCTTGCCCGTACCATCATCTGCGTCGTAGGGACGAACATGCACTTAATAGCATAACTAGAGCAGCATACAAAGCGGCCCTTAGCTTACCTGTATACGCTAACTCAGATCGACTACTGCAGTTAGGAATTTTTAACACGCTATCTCAACTAATTGAAGCCCATAAGACAGCACAAGGGACCCGCTTGTCACGCAGCCTTGCGGGACGCGTAATTTTCGACAAGCTCCACATACACCCCACTGAGGAGGTGTGCGCAACATCCCATTTATCGGCTGATATAACTAGTAGACCAGTTGTTAAACCAATAGCCAAAAACATGCTACCAGGTAGACATGATACCCGCAGGAAGACAAGGGCAGAGACCCTTGAGAAACAGTACGAGGACGATCCACAGGCAGTGTACGTGGATGCAGCTCAACACATCAAAAACGGAGCATACGTGGCATGTATAGCCACTCCAAAGTCAACCTTCATTAACACCATAACATTTCATGTTAGCTCCATATGCGAGGCAGAGGAAGTAGCTATCGCACTGGCCATCGCGGATCCCCGCACCAAAACTATTCTAAGCGACTCAAAAAGCGCCGTTCAAAATTTCGCCAAAAATTCTGTAAGCGCACTCGCGGCGCGAATTGTGCGCAACCGATCTCTCAATCACAACATCAATCTCGTATGGGTTCCGTCTCACGCGGGTAACTCCGGAAACGAAGGGGTCGACCGTCTAGCCCGAGGCTTAACAAACCGGGAGACGGGAGATCTATCGAAAACGGATGCGCCTGTCGAGGCACCGCGCACATACGCGGAGGTAACAAACTTTTATCGCGAGCTAAGATGCACGTACCCCGACCCTCACCCCGACCTCGATCGCGCGCAAGCCACGACACTCACACGCCTACAAACAAAGGCCATTCTTAGCCCCTAGCGACTATCGTTAATTACGAACGGAGAATTCAACCCTGCATGCCGGCACTGCGGTGACGGGACGCAGGCCACTCAAGACCATATAATGTGAGAATGCGCCAGCAATCCCCCTCCAAAGACACTCTTGCCAGCTCCCTCAGCGGAGGAATCGGACAAGCTGTTGGCCAGCCCAAGAAAAATTACGCAACTGGCCCTCGTTACGCGAGCTCAAGAGGTCGCTCCCGACGGGAGGCCACCCTAGACTCGCCCCAGCCCGAAGTAATTCCTTTCATTTCGTGGCAATAAAAGTTGTTACCACCACCTCCGACAATTAGTTAACCTTCTGAAGAATATGAGTAAAAAGAAGATATAAAAAAATTTGGAGGACGCTTAAGCTTCGTCTTTAAGAATGGAACGCGATAGCACGAGACACCGTAGCGCGCCCGGCACTGGTAGACGCAACCGCTTTCATTACACGTCTCTCAAGAGGGAGCTCATGTTCCGACGCTTCATGCCATAGCGGTGACGTCAGCGCTTCCCCTAGCGGCCTCTGCGAGAGAACCTTTCGGCTCCAGTTCGCGCGTACAAGCGTTCTTTCGCTTACAATGCGACCGAGGCGTGCACTGAGAAGGGAGGCTCTGTTTCGAATTCCTACATAGAGCAACTTGCTATACTCATTTTTATTTATCAATCCTTCCGGGACGTAGAAGCGCTACCAGCCGCCTTGCCGAAACGCGCGGGCCTCAAGCTGCAGTCGTAGTTTGTCGGCAAAATCGTTGCCGATCCGAGCCGGCGCGATGAAGATCTCAGAGGCCATGCGCTGTCTATCTTATTCCGTGCACCACACGCATGATGGCGCAACGTCCACGCCAAGCGAAGAGGAAGTACAGCGGAAAAGTAATTTGCCACTCGCTTAACTGCGTGTTCTGTAATTCTGTAATTTACATGCTCATAATTATTATTATACGCCACAATAATACACTTCTCTAAGGGACATTTCTACGACAACACCGCAATCAATAGACGCGCCTTTGTCCATTGCAAACCATCTAGCTGGCGTGGCGGAGTGCCAAGGGATGGCTTTGTCATTCTAAAATTCCTTTATATCTTTCAAAGGTTCTACCTTTGGCAACCACTCAGGTTTATTATCGACAAACTTCACAATCCAGATAAATCAATGGAGAGCCTCGCGGAAAAAAAATTCGCGCAGGACGCGCATCAGGATCACAGTGATTTCCTGCTATGCGTGAATGCCATATACTTTGGAGGCCCATTAGCATGATTGAATCATATGGAACCCCCTCCTCATTTTACGTGGGTAAGTAACGTATTCCGTAAGGATTAATAGGTAAAACTTTATGGTTCATTGAAGTACGTCCCAAAAATAAACCCTTTCCCAACAGTGAAGAAATACACTATCTATCGTTGTTGGCAGTTGTTGTCTTGCAAAAGTCAGTCAATAAAGAAAAAAAAAAAGCTGGCGTGGCGGAGTGGTTAGCGCACTCGTCTCGCAACCCAGAGGCCCACGTTTGATTCCTCAGGTCAGTGCTTTTTCCTACTCGTTTTTATTTATTAATTCTTCTGGTATTTTTCGCTCACGCCCAACGCCGGACGACGCGGGACAGCGGCCGCCGACGACGACACCGACTTTTCTGCGACATGGAGCCCTTAAAGGAGCCGCGAAGCGCTTCGTAATATAATATCGTTATGCTTCAGGTCACTTCTTTATGTCACAGGGATACTAGCTCAAAAAGAATTACAAGAATCGGTGCACAGGAACGGGAGTTATTCAATGAAGAAATTTAAAAATAGAAGCAAACAAAAAACTGCCCTCAACTCAAATTTTGCGGGGCTTCCCATTCCCGTTTCGCTCTCCCATTGGCGTCATTGGGTGCGACCAATCAAAAGAGGCAAACCGATGACGTCGCGGAAGTTATCATTGCATGGTTGCCTGTTTGCTTTAACTCGTTCCTGCCAAGGATGGCAGCGTCGTTTCTATGGTTACAAGGAACACGTGGGCGTAAGTTGACAGCGTCGCGTCTCTCCCATGTTGATAAACAGGTGGATGGTCAGCGACGCTTCACAATCCGATATCAGCACTGCTAGCACCTTAGGAGTGCATAAGAAGTCACCGTAAATGGACTTGCCAGACTAATCGGAACTCAAACGCGAGATATCGCGACGGAGCGACGATCTGCGCGTTATTCCGTGCGGGGATACGCCGAAAGGGGGCGAACAGCAGCCGACCAGCGTCGTCGCGTCCACCGCGCGGTGTTGACGACGATCGCCCAGAAACGCTGCCAGACCACCACCAAGCTGACGATGCGCACTGGTAAATATGAACCGCAGCACTTTTTTTGCATCTTTCTTGGGACTGAAACGAATTCTTGTAGAATGCAGTGGCTCGATTAGATCGTTTCCGCCAAGTCGTTCTCGGTACGCAGGCACGCCTCGCGAACTTCGAAAAACAACACACGCGTATATTGACGAAATGTGCCTTCTCCATATCGCGATTAAAAACGTGGTGATAGAGCCAATGTGGTAACATTACGTTCAATGTTAACCCCGGAAGTCACGCGAGCGGAGAAAACACCACACTGGTGACTTGAAACTGTTGCTGCGTCCAGGTGTACGGAGCCTCTGTGCTGCCGAGATGTTGAGCCATGTGGTTCCACATTAAGGACGTTTGAACCTTTCCAACATGTGTGCATGCTGTAAAAGCACAGTATTTCACTGGATTCACTAGTGCAGCTTACTCATTTATTATCATTGCATATGTGTAGAAAGCACTATCAGTAATGTAATGAGTAATCTATAGCAGAACTTATTAGATCTATGTACAACCTTTTCTTTTATATTTTTTTATTCCCTGAGGCGAGAAAACATTAAAAAAAAACACTCTACATAGGGTATTTTGTCTCAAGGTATGGAGGTGATTTGTGGTGGTACTCTTTTTGCAGTATGCTAGACATTTGAGTCAAACCAATGTGGACTGGAGCTTTGTAAATCCCGAGATTGCTCTTTCACAGATGTCTCTCTTCTTTTCATTCTAGAAAATGTTATGTGGCCTACCACCAGTTTGCAAGATGGATTTGGGGGAGAGACTGAACTGGAGAACAAAGAGTGATCCCTTCAATTTCGGTGACCATGATTAGGAAGATGTTTCCATCGGAACGCTACACAGGGTTAAATTTCTCAACGGTGAGGGGTAAAAAAAAAATAAACCAGCTTTGTTTTCTCAAGCTTCATTTGTTTATACAGTGCACAGCTTGCAGCACGGATTACAGCATGTGGTACTGTTAAGCCGAAAAGCAATTAGTTTGCCAGGCAAAGACAGAAAAGGGCAACACAGATATACAACTTTTGAAACACTTTTTTTCAGGGCTCTTCATTTTCGGTCTTACACTTTCCGGAACCATGAGGCCAAACTACAACACCATATTGCAACACCGAGAAGAACCGAGAAAAGCAAATGCTTCCCCTGTGGTCATGGTAATGGCCATTTTTTAAATTTTCCTTAGCAAAACAGTGCACAGGGTGACGGAACAGACTCATGAAGACACTAACACAGAACTCGCTAGCAACTGAATAAATATATTGCTTGCAGGCAAGAAATACTGCATGCTGCTCCACAAAGAGAGATGCACCAACTGGCCAGGCTACTTTCAGTGATGCATCTTGGAAAGGCTCTTGTGCCAATGGCACTTCGGATACACATATAGGTGTCTGTTCCAAGGCTCAGCCACAACAATACCTATATTCTGGTAGTGAGGCAAAAGTTCTGGCAATGCATAACTTTGACCTGCAGCTATGTTGACGCATGGAGTATTGCAGCAAGGTATGAAGGCAGCAAGGTATGAAGCAGACCATGTTGAGCTTCCAATGTCGAGAGCATACCAAAAAAGAAAAAAGAGGTTCATATTCTTGATGTGCAAGATTCGACACCTACTCCTTGCTGCCAAGTATACTAACCCGGATAGCACTTTTGGAGCCACATAGATGATAAGCAGCACTAAATGCAAGCAATGGTCACTCCAAATGCAGCAAGGTGCCAGTGACCACTTCACTTGGATGTTGAATGAATGCAGGGGCAGGTCTACAGCAGAGGCTGAAGGATAATAGGAAGCGTGGCTTCTATCACTGTCAACAATGTCTAGAAGTTTTCACAAATAGGAATCTGTGTTCTTGTCACTCCGAGAGACGGATAGAAATTTAAATCAACATGTGATCTGAGGAGATGGGCACCAGTTACAAAGCTACAGTTAAAATTTTCTGTGGAAGCACATACAAAGGAACAACAGAAAGAGCTTGTGAGCAGAGTTGTATCCTCACAGCTGCTACTTTAATGACGTCCAACCAAAGATTGGTGATGTTATCAAAACACACATGCGGAATTTCCTGGAGTATGTATAGCAGCGAGACTTATATCAGAAAAACAGTTTACGTGGCAGTTTTTATCGGTCATATATCTAGACAGAGATCTTCCTTTTAGCAGGCCAGTTTAAGAGAGGGCCACAATCTGGACCACAGGTTTTGTTCAAGAATATTTTCAGTTCAGGTTCGTCCCAGCGCAGCTGCACTGCATTACAACTGGCACATTTCGCTGGTTTTGAGTTCTGCAAAGTTCAACAAGGTCATATACAACACAACAAGCATTGCTTTCTAAGTGCTAAACATTAACTACAAGAAAAGCACAGCTGTAGGGAGTTGGTGAAGGTTCCAGGTAATATCGCTGGACATATGAACACAGGGCTTCGAACAAAATATAAAGGAAGGAAGGACAGATCTTCATTTCTGAGCTCCGTAATTTTCACACCATGCTGACTGGGACACACTGGACCACAGCAGATTGTTTGCATGCCACTTATGACGTCTTGCAGTGGCCTGGTCCCTCAAGAACACGAACATTTTTGCTACAGCCGTTTGAACTTGTTTGCACTTAGGGGACAGTGGAGACTGGATCAAATGCAGTTGGTCAAAAACATGGACACACTTTGCAGATGCAGAAAAACATTCATCTTCAGCACACAGGTCATGCACAAGGTCGACACGGCACGGTTAGATTTTGGGACTGGCAACAAGGAACTTTCATTGGTGTAGTGGAAGCCAGTAGGAGCAGCTATCGAAACCAGCTGGATGATCACCACACCTGGCATAAAGTCCATTTTGCAAGTTTTGAAGTCATGGATGAAACCACACAACATGCAGCAATGATTCTTGGTATAAAACTTTGTCTAAGACATTTTGCATCTAAGGCAATGGGAAAGCATTTCAGCAAGCTCGATGGCTGCGTGCTCTTTGAACCCGCAGTCAAATTTTTTGTGGCATATGCTGTTATGGCAAATGTCAGGAAAACACAGTAGAACAGTGCACAAACACTTTGTAGCAGTCAGTGAGCAAGGTCATTCTTCATGTATCATGTCACAACACCTTGATAACACATCTCCTCTTATGTGGCTTGCAGAAACCAGGCTTTCACTGTGATGTTGGCAATATGGGATGAGAAGAATGTGACTTGATCTTCTGTATGAACATTCATTTGCAAGCCCTTGCATTGAGAATCAGCTGCGAGTCTGTGCTGATCCCAGTACTAGTACTATGGGTATAGTGCTCTAGAATATTGGGCAGTGTGACGACCGTCGGCGGAGAGCGGGCCGCTTTTGCGATGACAAGAACCGACTCCCGCGAGAGGGCGCGACGTGCAACAGGGGTGCCACGTTCGCCGCTCGGCGCGTAGCGGCTGCGGGATAGCGGGGGTACAGAGGAGGGTTGCGGTTCTCTTTGGAGCGATTTTCACACGCTATGCAATTAGTGTGATAATTAATAAAGAGGCTACTTATTTCAGGTGCTTAAACTGATCCCTGCCATTCTTTTACGTCTATCGGGAGACATCGTGCACGCTTGGGTAGTCCTTCGGAGCAGCGCGCGATGCTTGAATCGCTATCTGAAACTCTCAACATTTCTTCCTGCGGACAGTTACAAATCATCCAGATGAGCAATTTGTACTTAACGTTTGCAATGAAGCGTGGTGTTTTGCATTCGTTCTTCCCGTAAGGGAATAAAGGCTGCTGCCCAGGAGCGCTATTGACACGCGGAGAAAAACAGTGTACATGCGAATCAAAGCTTGTGCTTCGTAAGGCCTCTTTAGGAACACCTATTTTTTACAAACCTTATTTGCGAACACCTGCTTACATTTTGCAGCTTGCGCTTATTAATACATAACAACGTTTATCTTAAATCGTCAGTAATCTGTAATATATCTCTTTAATCGGTGTTCTTTATGTGCCCTAATCATCGCTTATAGAAATTACAAATACAGTGTGCGAGCAAAACACATTTATTCACTACCGTACTAATTTAAAGCACTGTGGTATTTACCGGCAAAAAAAAAAAAAAAGGTATACATGACTCAAGCATTTATTCTTTGTTCGTGATTAACAATTACGTATATCGCGGACATTTGTTTTGCGTGCCACTAACCAAAGGGCGAACCAAAAAAACAAAAAACAAAAAGTCAAGTACAGCTAGGGCATTACTTCAAATACAATATGAAAAATTAAAACCGTCACATACGTAATACGTTCATAGTAGGCACTTGAGTGTGGACGCTTTACTGGCATCAAATGGTACCAGAGCAAGCAAACAAAAAAAAAACAAAAATAAAAGCACTGATAATTGCGCGTCGAATTGGCAGGCATGATGCAGTTCTTGGCGCGCACCGAGAGAAAGCGGAAAAATGCGAAAAAGATGACGAGCACCTAATACGCAAGCAATTAATATAATGCCAAAATCAGATGCGGACATAATGCGTGTTTATTCTTTGAGTGTGTGGTATGGAAATATGAGTAATCGACTGGATATACTTGCAACTACTGCTTACCGGACTACATATAATCTGGCTACTTGCCGCGGGTGCTCTTTGCAGTACTAACCAGACTATGATTGTTAACAAGGTTGATATTACACGTGAAATACTTTCAAGGGAATTTAATTATTTTCCCTTTGGGAACTCTTGTCGTGATTCGATTACTTCGCAAAGAGCGAAGCCGCAAAAACACATTAAATTTCATTGCTTCAAGTGGGAGCTTTTCTGGTGCTCCAAGTAGATAAACTTGTTGAATGTTCACATTTTACAGGAAGTTTGCAAAATCTGAAGTGCAAAGCAGTCG
>JAJIZL010015074.1:28716-51800 GCA_023969395.1 Amblyomma maculatum | reverse complement strand
AAACAAACAAACAAACAAACAAACAAACAAACAAACAAACAAACAAAAAACACAAAGTGTGTAAAGAGGTAATCAACCAAATGCAGTCTGAAAAATTCCGAGAGCACTGCAGAACCTGCAGTGCAGAAATGCGAAAGCCTGAGCGTTGCTGATGCACAATGTATATCGCGAGTCCCTTATCGAACACAACCAGCGTTTCGTTGAACGCATCAAAAATCAACTGGTTTACAGGAAAGCGAATGCGTAGCATCTTAACTTGCGGAATTCCGCTGTCACATGTCGCGCACAACACAGCAACGCTCAGGCTTACGCATTTCTCCAGTGCAGATTCTGCAGTGATCTCAGAAATTTTATTACTCCTACCCCCCTCTCTTCCCTTACGGCGTGATCAGGTGTGCACCAAGAAGTGTTGCAAATATATGAGCCTATCCTTTCATTTAATTCAATATAACTATTTATCGCCACTGCCCCTGACAGTTACACCTCAGTTTTGGTTTCAGTGACCAGAGGTTGTAGGTAGGATTCCTTCACACATTTGAAAGCTTGACTAGCAATTTTACGTGCATTAACCCAACAAACCGTTTGAAACCGGTCCGAATCTCTGGTGACATCGATTAGATCACAAATTTGAATCAAATGGTCGCTCCCCCTCCCTCCGTGGTCCAACATCTCGAAATTGGAGCCGTCGACACACTAAGAGATATCGCCAAACGTTAGAAGAGCTTGCGCTATTAAAAATAAATTGGCAGTGGTTTAGCTCCGGTGAAACCTAGTTGAGTTGCAAAAGCGACAGGTACATGGCTACGCTTAGGATAACTTAGGCTATGCAATGAGCAGCGGCCGGGCTCTCCTTCTCCATAGTTTGTCGGTTCTGGCCGTGCGTTACACACACCTCTTCTCCGAGCAATCACGGAGAGTGATGCGTGCTTGGCGCCGGCTGTGTTTATGATGTCACTTCTCCGGCACCGGCGGAGCGCGCGGCGAAGCGCGGCCTCCACGGCAGCTGCGACACACCAGCTGCTGCCTCTGACGTCACGCGGCTCCTCGCGCATGCGCAGCTTGACCCACGCTGTGCCACGTGAAATGGCTCGACGACTAGCGTGATTTAGCTTTCGCGACAAAACAACTTAGATGATCAGAGCTTCCTGTATCTTCCACTGCGGTGTGCCTTGTAGCTAAGCAGTTTCGGGACGTTAAAGCCCCTGTATAAACACAAACCATAAATTAATAGTTATCATTGGCACTTTCCGAGAAAACAAACGCCTTGTCTACGTGCGGGCTTTATGTGCTAATATTGCACACCAAAAGGGCTCGTTTCCTGTTTCACCTCTATTTTATCGCTGCCACACTGGCCCGAGACGCCATATCAGATTCAATAGTGGGATGTAGTACAAACAATTACAACCTGAAGCCGGTCTAATGTGTATAACCCTTCTGCATCGACACGCGCAATTCGTTATAAGAGGTTTGAAAGCTTTTGATCGCATCTTACGCAAGCGTAATCGGACGCGACGCTGACTAAAGGTAACACGAAAGAGGCCTCGTTTGTATTCCGAAATAATTTTAATGCGTGAGCACTGTATGGCTATGTAGGCAGAATACGCATGGTCGTGACATTGCTGGAGCTGTAAAAGGGAACTAGTTGGTTTATCGAAAAAATAATGACACCCTTGGATAGAGCTAACGTCGTATATAACCACTGCGCAACCACGGCGGGGTCATACAAAATGGAGAAGTGAAACAGCATCCAATATTGGCCCCTCGCCTTTAGTTGCATATAGGCAATATTTGATGCCTTTTTAGACTCATTTTTTCACTCCTGATCAGTAATGCGTTTATACTTACCTGTCACAACTGTGGGTGCTGGGAACGAGAGCTGCCGCCAAACTGCGGTGACCTACTATGTTCTCTTCACGAACTTAAACGAAAGACCACTGCAAGCAAAATAATTTTCGAACCTTTTAAAAAAACATACACCGATTTAATGCTGCAAAATCAAAGGCACGAAGAAAATTTCTTCGCTTTCGACACACCCGACGACAGAACGATGACTGGATGTTGCGTTCGGTTTGATGCACACCGAAGACGATGTTGCCCTGTCACCGCATCATATGCGTTGATGAGTACGGCCCACTACGGCGTACTGTGCCTGGGGGGCTACCGGGAACGTTGGCGTATACCTGGTGAGCTGCGCCAGCCATCACATGGTATCCCGACAATGCTGGTGCTGTAAACTCAGATGGTGTTGCGGTGTTGTGTCCGACTGCGTCAAAACACATCTCGGTGCTCGATTGTCGCCATACAAACTGCGCTGGTGAGGCCGGGCCAAGCCAGCGTTCTGTGCCTGGAGCACTTTGGGGAAATGTGGCGGCGTATCCTTGGTGAGCTGCGCCATACATCACTTGGTCACCCCACACTGCTGGAATTGGAACGCTGACGGCGGCTGCGGTGTTGAGATACTGCGGCTGAGCGTGAGCGCACAAGACCATGCTGCCCTGTTGCCATATCTGCGGTGGTACGGCTGACAGCAATCGGTTTACACAGGCCTGGAGTGCTTCTGTAGTCATGACGCCTCCCTGGTGATATGCGCTAGCAAACAAATGGCGTCCCAACAATCCCGGAGCTGGAACGCTTATGGAGGCTGTGATGCTGGGGTCAGGTGGGAGCGCGCACGGCAGTGGCACTATGTTCATAAAATGTCGCCGCTGGTAAGGGTCACCCACGCGGTCGCGCTGTCCCCGGAGTGTTATTTGAAACAGGGTGTATTCTTCGTGAGCGGTTGTGGTCATGGCCCTTCCTCGCGACATTCCTGGTGCTGGAACATTGATAGCGGATGCGGTGCTGTGACGCTGCTGCCCGATAGACGCGCATAAGGCCATGCTGCCCTCTTGCCGTACCGTGTGCGTCCGCAAAGACGATCTACGCAAAAGTACAGATGCCCGGATTGCTCCCGGGAGCATGGTGTCTCCGTGATCTCGCGCACTAGCCAGCACCTGGCCTTCAAGTACTCCTGAAGCTATGCTGATGGCTGTGATGGGTGGACTGATCTGTTGCCACATCTTCTGAGCTGGTGAAGACGTCTGCAGCTGGCGTGAAGAGAGCCTAGAATACTTCAGAGTGCAAGGCGATCCCAAGGCGACCCCGCGGTGAACCGCACTGGCCAAGTTTCCGCGCGTGAATGGCGCTGTGCTCATTACAACCGCGGCGTCTGGTGGCCGTCTTACAGAAATTGCTTTCTCTTGGTGTTAATTTCTAAAGACTCTGTGATTGGCTAGAAGCAAACCGCGTTAGTGGCGACACACCTACGCTTTAAGCGCTGGGCTGAAAAAATTCTGGTTTCGTCATTTTGACGTCGTCCCGCTGCGGTGGTGAAATGGTAAGACGCGCGACCGCTCTTCCGGAGTACCCGGGTTCGATTCCACCTGCGGCGGCTGCGTTTCGATGGAGGCGAAACGAAGTGACGCCCGTGTGCTGCGTGTTTTCAGCGCACGTTAAAGATCCTCAAGTGGTCGAAATTACTGCGTAGCCCTCCACCTGCGGCTTCTCTTTCTCTCTTCCGCTTTCACTCCCACCTTCCTCCTCTCCATTACGGCGCGTTTCAAATGTCCACAGAAACAAATGTGACAGATACTGCGCCTTTCCCTTCCTGTGAACATCTTAATATATTTTTTTTTACGTCCTTACCAATCACCTCTGAGCTGAAATCAATGGCCGAATAATCTTCGAAGCTACTGTCTTTGAAGTGAACACGTACTTTTTATCGGCGAAAAGCGTTGGCACTCAACCATGGTGACTCGTTGCGCATAAAGTTCATTTGACGCTTGAAGAAGTCGCAAATGCGTTTCTGGCACACGGAAGCAAGCGACGCCATTGCCGAATGAACGCTGGAAATCCAGAGGCCCGACGGCAGTGTCGCCATCATGCGAACGCCTATTATGTCAATTTTGCAAACCCTTTCGGGAAAATGTGTTTAGTTTGGTTTGTGGGGTTTAACGTCCCAAAGCGACTCAGGCTATTAGAGTCGTCGTAGTGGAGGACTCCGGAAATTTCGACCACCTGGGGTTTTTTCACGTGCACTGGCATCGCACAGCACACAGGCGCCTTGCATTTCGCCTCAATTGAAAGGCGGCCGTCGATGCCGGAATTTGATCCCGCACCCTTGGGAACAGTAGTCGAGCGCCGTAATCACTGCGACACCCCGGCGGGGCACCTTTGGGAAAATTGCACAAAGGTTCACTGCGTATGACAAATGTTTAGCATGTACAAAGGGAACCTCATCTCGCTCGTAAGCTCGTTCTCAGCGTGCCTGACAATGCGACAATGTCGAGTCTATGTAAGTGTATCGGGCATCTTTCACTCGCTATACCGCTGACACATCTCAAGACGAGACTGACGCGAGCGAGCAAGCCCGAGCGAACAAGCTGCATTTGCAAAGTATAGCAATAGCCGCACGTCCTACTGATCTTGTTCCAAGCCGAATTGTTTTTCAGATGTCCTATATTTAAAGGCATATATTAAGAACGAATACTTTGCCAGAATGCGCAATGAAAAATATTCAGATCTTTCCTTCGCTTCTGCAGCCATGCTGAGCCCAAGGTATAGCGAACTAGAGCCCAAGGGCATGGGTCAAATCCCAGCCACAGAAGCCATATTTGGATGCAAGCGAAAAGCAAGGCGCACGCGTGCGATGTGCGCGCACACGGAAGAACCTCAGATGGTTAATTTCCAGAAACCTTCGGTACGCCTTGTTTGATAGTTTGCTCGTTTTGAGTCGTTAAACCCTCTAAATCAAACTAAAATCCTTGAGCATAAGAAACAATTACGAGAAATTTCAGTGTATCGGATGAGTAAATAAGCTCGCAAACCTAACACCACAGCCCTCACAAAAATGAGCATTGACAAAGAGTTGACAGACTGGACAACTTGTGGAGTAGACAGCTTTCACACAGGTTGTTGCCTGTGATCAAGTGTAAACGAAATGGATATTCATCTTTAGCCAACAGAGTAGTTGTTGACTAACATTTGTGCAAAGTTTGTTAACCATGTTTTGACCTAACTAAAGACATATAGTTGTTGACTAGCATGTGTGTAAATCTTGTTAACTATTCGTTGACTGGCTGAAACATAAACGGATGATCTTCAAAAATTCTCAGGGAGACCTTAGTTCATAGCTTGATTCCGTTAGCTTCTTTTCCTGCTAGTGATTTTGCTTTTGCTTCCCTTAGTGCTTTTTGTCAACTGATGAGTAAACTTCCATGTTAATGTCATTTAACAACCAAAAGCGTGTAGCAAATATTTACAGATATTTGTGTTTTGCTCGCATTTTACTTATACAAAAAATAATAGAATCAGATGTAATTCGATAGCCTGTTAGCAATAATTATCGTTTATTGTGCTCAGAAAAAAACTGGAGCTCCAGAGGAGACGGCCCATTATATTCACGAATACGCCGTCTAGCGCCGCTTAGCGGAGAAATTACGATCACGTGATTGACATATACGATGCATTATTTCCAATATACTTCATCATGACAAATCGTTTGGTACCACTCCCGTTTGTCTTCGGGTACCGTTACAGAGTTATGTCCCCCTTAGTAAACATCCGAAATAAGAATCGGAATTGTTTAGGGGGTTTCGGTGGTCCATAATTTTGTCACTAATTCGATATGTTTACGTTTTAACTATCAATCGCAAGTATTCAACGTGTAGGTTTTATTTAAATATAGTTTTATTTGTATACCACACACAATAGGGTTATATTCTCAAGCCAAATTCGGTCTAAAACTGTTCTGCGTAATGTGGTTCGTATGGGGGCAGTCAGGCTCCATCAAAATTCAGTGCTGATCGCGAAAGCCGGTACTTGATATCCCCAACTAATGCGTAATCCCGTTGTCGCTTGTATGTTGTTATGGCTGTGCAGTGTGGAGTTCAGTGACTCTTTATTGCAATAAATTTTCTTCGAAATAAAAAAAAAAGATGACTGATCAGACCTGTCTCACATATATTGAAAAATTTGCAGATGTGTCACTTAATTAGTACTACATAACAGCTGCAGTTAGCAATTTGGATGCATATAGAGCCAGGTTGACCTTTTAGGTGCAGTACACAACTATGATACAACTTGCAAACTCGCTTTTTGTGTGCAGTCAACAACTATGATACACCTTGTAAACTCCACAACAGCAGCACACGCAGTCAAAATCTTGAATGTAAATCGCAGAATTAGTGGTGTTTGACAATACGTGCTATGTCAAAAGCCTCAATACAATTTGTCAGTCAACAACATTAGCACACCCAGTCAACAATTCGGAGTGCCACTATTTGATTGATGTGGATCGGATATCAACAACATTTATGTGTCCATTTTGTGAAACATTTATAGATTGACTTCACGTATGTAAACAACTGGAACACATACTTTACACACTCATTTTTGTAAGGAAGGCCTTGGTTCTAAATGTAACCTTAGCTGTCTAATGATGCACCATATGTGCTCTTAGCACTGAGTGTTATTACAACACATCGGTGGTAACACTGCATTTTGAATTACTTGCAATTTTGGGTCAACAAACACGCAGAATGATGAAACAGAGCCTTTTAATTTTAAGCAAACCTTGAAATTTTAGGTAGCACCGCACAACATTAGGTTTTAGGTAGCACTGCACAACGCCTTCATTTTTACTCTTAAACAGGCCTTCTTTCTTAACATGGGTGTTGTTATCATGTGTGGAATAATATTGAGGTGGTGAAATATAGTTCTAGAAGCTTTCTTTTACATCCCTGTAATACCCAGTCATTACCAAAAGCAAACAACCTTACAGGTGCAGAATACCGCTCAAACAAGAGCGTGTTGTCGGGCTAGTTGGTTCTGCATAGCATATAAGAGAAATGCGCTACAACTTCAACAGGAAGTTGTTGAAGTTGTTGCGCATTTCTCTTATATACTACGCTCAAACAAGACCACTGGCGGCAGAGTCATGCGCGCAGAATCGCGCATCCTTTAGAGTCAGTCTCCATAGATTATGTTCTCAGTGGAGGAACTGTGCCCACGTTCGTCACGAGCGGACGAATGTTGCATGGACTCCGTTGGAAATCTGTTGTGGCGGATTAGTGCAGTGAATCATACGATACCTACGACCAGCGGGATCCCTTTAGCCCTTGGCATCGCCAGGAGCCACAAGCGAGCTTGACATTTTTTTCGGTGCTTAACCTGTTTGACTCCTCCGATGGACGAGCGCCAAACCTACCGGCAGACGAGAGGCGGAGCAGCGACCTCGGATGCACGGCGTAGCGTTCGCGCAAAGCCTAAAACGGCGGCCACGGAGCCGCCCCAGGCGACTCGTGGCAGGGCTCTCAAAAGCAAGGCTGAGATCACCACAGCAAGGTGGACCTCGAGCGCGAACTGCTCAGAGATTACAGAATGTTAAGATTTCCTCGATCGGTTCCTCGTCGATGCACAGGGGATGTGCTGGTGACCCAGTCAGCGAAGGCCGCCAAGAACACGGTCCGCTCATTGCGCTCGCCGAACATCCTGCCAGCTATCGCTACCCGAGACGGGCTCAGTATATACGCCCACAATCAAGTCTCGCACGGTGCACCATAGCCAAGAGATGCATTATCAGACGCTGTCGTTCCAGCTCAGGTGCACAACATGGCGCCCCAAGACGAAGACGCAGGTGCCGCAATGGATAATTCCGTGTTGCCAGCATGGCGCGCACTTGATGTCGATTTCGGTGCGTGAGAACTTCCGATTGTATACTTAGATTAGGATATCTTGTGTAGAGAGGTGGGCGTGGAAGCCAAACATAGAGTGTGGCCTCGTCCACTGGAAGACATGCCCTTCAAACTCTCAATATTGCTCCGCCCTATACCACCCAAAACCGCGAAGATCTGCCACAGAATATTCACCGAGCCATTACCGTCAAACCTCTCCCCAAGCACATACATGCAGAATATCACCAAGACCGCCGACAGGTAAGAGCCACTCATCTCTCTCGAATATGGGAACGCCAACTGAATACTCTGTACGTAGACGATGCTGGTCCGGTTAAAGGGCATATGGCCATTACCGTGACATCTCCAGCGGGCACTCTTCTCAACTATGCCTCTCTTCGAACCACCGAACCGAGTATTGCCGAAGAAGCAGCCATTGCTTTGGCCGCCGCCCCTAATGCACAAGGTACCATCATGTCATATTCCCGCACGGCCTGCCGTAACTGTCTTCGCGGACGCATCAGTGCCACCAGCCGCCTAATCCTCGTCGCTAACCATCCGAAAAGGATCAGTGTGATCTGGATTCTGGGATACCAGTTGATGCCCGGTAATGAAGCTGGCCATCGACACGCTCGCGCGCTCCTTTCCCGAGCCTTCCCTCTCCCGAATCACACGCATGCCTCCCCGATCCTTACATACACAAAACTGCTTGAACACTATAGCCTGTCTCGCCGTACATTACCTCCCTCTTCCCCTACCCTGTCTGCTCAAGAAGCAGCAATTTACCGCCGCCTGCAAACTAATACCTTTATTACACCATTTCTCTAAACCTCTGGTACCCCTCCCTTTATTCCCCTGACTGCCCACATTGCGGTGAGTGAGCAATGCTCTACCCCATGGTTTGGACGCGCCAAGTTACCCCTTCTCTAAGCCCTCTCCCCCATCCGTGCATGGAAGATTGGGAGGCCGCCCTGCAGGACCCCTGCCCGGAGCGCCAGCAGTGACTGGCTCGCCGCGCTGTTACTGCAGCCACGGTCAACGGGACCCTGGACTGAGGGTACCCCCCCTCGCTGACTAAATAAATAAAGATGTTTTGTCCTCCTCCGTGTTGCGAAAGAGGCGGCGTTCGCCCAGCTGCACGACACAGTGACACGGGCAGCATAAAGGCAGTCGGTGGCAAGAAAGAGGCCCATGGGCCCCTGCAATCTTACACGAATAGAGAGAGATGCAGTCCCAGTGAATGCAGCTCCAGTCATGGGCACGCCCAAAGTCCTGGTTGCTGAACCGACGCACCGCCTCCACGACGGATACCAGCACGAAACAGCCACTTCCGGGCACGCGTGCGCCACCTCCTCCAGCAGGCAATGCTGCGCAAATGTCCGGTGTCGGCTTCACTTCGAAGACATCGAAGGTTGCCCCCAGCTGTTCAGGCAGCATTGGAACCTCCCAAACCCAATGCCCTAAACAATCAAGACAACCAGGCCCAGCGGCGCCGTCAGGCGGCCCTCCGTAGGGCTGCGGCTGCTGTGGTGGTCTTCATCGCGCTGCCACACAAACGGTGCATTTCCGCTTTTCCGCCCTGCAGTTCGTGGCCCTTGACTTACCTGAGAAAAAGGCTCGCTGGTACCTGACCGAGGAGCTGGCGTCATGGAGTGCCAACAGTGCGTGCGAACACGCGCCGCAATGTAGTGGTCGGGGACGTGAGAGACGAGGGCAATTTCAGGCCACAATGGTGATCTGTGGCCTGCTCGTGCGGGCCAAGGAACCACCCTCGCTCAATGAGTGCTGCGGGCTGGCATTTGATGTCGACACCACCGCATGGCCGAACAGCTCCTTATAGCAGTGGACTCTGCTGTGGCAGTGATGGCGGTCTCATTGGCAGGCAGCACGCTCATGCTTCGATTCACCGTACCTCCCTCGCCAACAGGCGGTCCGCATTTTCCTCGACCTCCCTGAGAACGCGCAGCTACTTTGCCCGAGGCAGGCGCATGGCAGCTACAACTTCAGGTCACGCGGCAGGCGCATGTCACATCGATTGCCTTCAGCGCGCAGCAGACGGCTGCCCGCTCTTAGAGCGGCTACGACATTTGGCGCGAGCTGGCCGGCGTTCCCTGCCGCGCTCGGGCACATGCGCTTGGGGATAGGAGGGATTATGAGGCGGGAAAGTTGGTTGGTAGGTAGTGGAACCCCCTGGGTGGGATGGAGTGATTGGTTTTATGCCTAGCTGAGAGAGAAGAGTGCGGCCTGTTGCGGTGACAGTAGAGTCGACTGTGCTGATAAGGTGGTCTTTGTCAGCTCTTCAAACGTGTTGTGTGTTTCGAGGTTGATGAGCCGGGTTGTAAAGGGGCTGGGGGCTGAATTTACACTGAATAAATGCGTAACCGTGAGAGTTGCTGTATTGTCCGCTAAATCTGCCAGCGAGATTCCGTGAGTGACAGTTACAACGCTTTGTCTGTCCTACATGTAAACCAATTACAGAAGGCCGGTGCATTTAGATGCGTTCAGCGGAACGCTGGTTGTGCTGGGCAAGGAGCGCGCGATATAGCAGCAACGCTCATTCTTCCACATTTCATCACTGCGAATACTGTACTGCTCTCGAAATTTTTTATTCTGCCTTCGATTACACACTTTACACACTTTCTGACCACCTTCACTTGTTTGTCTGTCATGTCAAAACACGCCCACTTCCGGTTTTATGATGCGGTACGCAACGACGTCACATCCCGACTTCGATCCCAACCCCGTAGGGCCAGGAACTCCGCTGCGTTGATGTTGTTGTGGCTGTAGGAAGAAGGAAAAGAAAATGCACGGGCCTGCTACTGGCTCTGTAGCTGAGCCACCTCCACGGCTTCGTGCAGACAGAAGAGAAAATGGAGAAGAAAGAAAAGGAAGAGGGAAGAAAGACGCGCGCCGCAACAACAGCCGTCGTCCACCACCTAAACGGTGGCGGGTGCAATGACGGTCTCCAACATAAAAATTTTGTGGCAAGCTAGCCCCCCGCTGCAAGCGGCGCTGACCCACCTGTTCCAGCCCCATCAGGGGAGTACCAGTCCCAGCATTGCAAGCAGGGACATGGACGCAGCAGACGCGCGTATTGTACATCTGTAGTTGGACCTTTGTGCCTCTGCACTTGTAGCTATTGCGGAGGCCCGCCCGACGTGCCGTGTTCAGTGACCTAAGACGTTTGCGATCCTCAAGGAAATCATTGTATATTGTACCATAGAGTATATATTTTTTATTTTTACTTACCCTGTCCTTTCGCCCTAGCGCTCACCTATTTAATTTTCTCTACTGCTTTCTCCCTATCCCTTTATTTCCGCAGCTCAATTCAGGTGCTTCAGATATCGGATAGCAGATACCGGGGCTGGCAAGCATCATTTCCATCCTTTTGGATATATATAAAATAACCACATACTACTGCTACTAATTGCCTACCAAACTGACTCTAACGTAGTCGCCACCGCTGCCACGCCCGCACGAGAATAGAGAGGTGCGAGAGAAAATAGAAAAAGTAAGACGAGCGTCGCAACAGCTGTCATCGACCCCCGAAGCGTCTGAGAGTGCAGCGACGGCATGCAAAACATATACAGATTCATTGGTCGCAAGGATCTACTGCAGCAAATGGCGAAGTCCCTCAGGTTCTCCGCCCGGGAGGGACGGAAGCAGGCACCCCCTTTCCCATTAGAAAGGTCTCTCGCCGGTGATGCGCACTCGACGGCGAAAAACTAGCCGTCTGCATCCGCTGATCAACCACCCTTCAACGAAGCCACATGACCGATCGGTTTGTTTGGGTTTTGGAGTTTAACGTCCCGAGGCGACTGAGGCTATGATAGACACCATACAAGAGGGCTGCAGTTGACCTCTTGTGGTTCTTAAACGTGCACTGTCATTGCAAAGCACTCGGGTGGCATGCTTTTTGTCTCAATTAAAGAGCGATCGCCGCCGCCGGGCTTCGATCCCGCATTCTTGTAATGAGCAAAGCAGACGAGCGCGATAACCACTGCGCCACCACCGAGGGGCTCATTGTCGGTTCCTTTCGATTTATAGTGCAGTCGATTTCACAAGTGCCGTTTTACAACGGCACTTCTGTAATCGACTGCACTATATATATAAAATTCCGTTATTTTTGTTATATATCTGAAATCACAATATCAAGCCAATCTTTTTCTAAGTAAAGTGAGCGCTTCTCATTCTCCTCACTAATTTGAGTGCAGCTCTCTCCTTTCTTGAACCACCTTAGACCCACTTTGTGCTGAATGTTGTTTCCTTTCGGCATAGTCAATTAAAGCTTTCTGGGTGAGGGTCCCGCACACAACAAGCTTCATCCAGGAGAGGTCAAACAAATGAAGCATAAGCAGTGTTTTTTAGAGAGGGTGGTAGGTGAGGAGAAGGTGGTGAGGGAATCTTGCGCTCTGTTAGACTTTTCAAAGATACTAGTGACATGGGCATTACAGAAATAATTCCTTGAAAGCGTCACAAGCAAACAATAACACTTAGATTGTTGGTTACATTATAGTAACATTGTCCAAAAATAGCAGGTTTATATTTTTTTCCGTGAAGCACAGATCAACACATTTTGGTTTTTGCATTGAGTTGCATGCTTCAATTCTCACACCAAGGGAAAATGTAACTAAGGTCAGTCTCTAGACAAAGAGGATCCTGTTTCTTTTTTATTTTTGTACATGACGCGATCGTCGGTAAGCAAACGCAAATGTGAAGATATCCCGGCAGCAATATCATTGCAGCCTTGCACGAATGATCCGTTTTCATTTTTTAAATAGAAGCATATATTATCCAACTGTGCATTTTATAAAAAAAAGGCTCTTAAGGTGACTCAGAGCATATAACTTTGTTTTACAAGGCAAAGATATCCTATAAAATGTAACACTTTTTGTTATAACCTTATTTCCACAATGAATTCAATGCATATACCGGATATTCTTCATTGATGAAATTTAGGCATTAGAAAAGAGAAAAGGAAGGAAGTTGTAAAATTATTACCCTATAAGCACCATTGTTTCAGTATGCGTGTGGGATTTAACACATACCGATGAACCTGATAGTGCGACTGTTTAAAGTTAGAGCGTCAAGCGTTCTGGAACAGGCTAAGACCAGCACTTTGAATTTATACAATGTTCTTCAAATCCAATGCAAATGGCAAGTCTCTGTTAGTTCAGTTTTAGAGGAAAATAAGGGCGCAGTATCTGTCTGAGGTCTCAGTGGACACCTACAATTAAAGGCCTATAATTGGAGGTACAAGTGTCGTGGGTTCGAATCGCCATTGCAAATAGCCTCCAACGTGACTATCAAATTTATGCTAAATCGGCAGCGAAACGGGATGACGCCATCCAGAACGCTGCACAAATAACGGCTACGTCACAGTTCGGATACGAAATGGCGTGCTTAATTTTTGCACACAATGGGAATGACGTCAAGGTTTTGCAGGCTACATCGACATGTTTTCGATAGAGTGAGTTGCGTACGCTATCACGAAGTATACCATGTAGTGAAGTTATTTAAATCAAAAGAGTGATTGGTATTCTATAACTGGTAATTGCACCACAAGAATATTCTAGCTAGCTTCATAGCACCCGAGATATTTCCAAATAAAAACTACGCTCCTTTTCTCCCCCTTCTATTCATGCGCTCTAAGGCACCAGAAATGAAATGAAACGGCTTGGCCCCGCCGGGGTGGTGCAGTGGTAAGACGCCCGACTACTGTTCCGGAGTTCCCGGGTTCGAACCCGACCGCGGCGGCTGCGTTTCGATGGAGGCGAAACGAAGTGGCGTCCGTGTGCTGTGCGATGTCAGCGCACGTTAAAGATCCCCAGGTGGTCGAAATTACTCCGTAGCCCTCCACTACGGCTCCTCTTTCTCTCTCTCCACTTTCACTCCCACCTTCCTCCCTTCCCTTACGGCGCAGTCGGGTGTCCACAGAGCAAGTGTGACAGTTACTGCGCCTTTCCTTTCCAGTGAACCAATTTAACTTTAACGGCTTGGTGACCGCTCTTGTTTGTGAACGCGTCTTCTGCGGACGTTTGGTTTGCCGACTTGCGGTTGTAGCGCCCGCCTTCTTGAGTCTGGAATTATTTCACCCTCAAGCACATTCTTCTGTCAACTACTTTGCTCTGCCTTCTCATTTCACTCATCGGCCGTGATGGAGAGGGACCTCGAAGCACAACTGACACCGATAGATAGATGCAGCAGAGGTAAATCGGAACCGTTTGCGTGACGACATTAGCCCCGCTGGTGCTCTCTTGAGGTGCTCACGCGGCAAAGCAGGCGGGCGACTTTCGCAGGTGTACCGGAAGTGTGGCATCGTGGCTCCAGCGAATGGCAGCGTCCGGTGACTTGCCGATCACCGTGAAATTTCATTACACGCGGCTCTTACCTCTGTGAATAATAATACCAAGAACCCCCACTAGGCTCTAATCAATTGGTCAGCGAATTAAAAAAAAGAAAATGAAAATATTTTTAAAACAACAATCGCTTGGCTCCGTTCCATGAAGTTATACTAAGGAAGAACGGTCAGAAGCGTTCGTTCTACACAATGGAAGCATTTGCAAGCATGCTGTGAACTCATTTGCTGGTCCCTTTAACAACAATTTCAAATACTATTGCAAGGGTAACACCCCGCTTCAGTACGGGGCGATGACGAACACAGTGTCTGAAACATCACATCGGTTACCCGGACAGTCTCGTTAGTCTCGTACTTTTTTTTATTTGTGCTCAAGCCTTGCCCTTGACGCTTCCGTTGCCGCTTCTCATCTCGTCCCTGGGCCTCATGAGTTCCATTACCAAACAAAAACAAAAGCAAAGCTCATAGGCGGGGGATATATCTGCCTCTGCGAACCAATGTTCAGTCATGCGAGTAACAAGAAGCACCCGGCCGGCGCGCTTCGGTGGCTCCTGCCTTCTGTGTGATAACATAGGAAGTGTAACGACGCGAGTGTGGCACCAGCGCTGCCAGCGATGAAGCATTAGCCGCTAGTACCAAAGCGTGCGGAGCTCAGAGCCACCGTGCTCAGAACACACCCGCGCCCTCTCAAGCATCACGTCGTCATTTCGCTGAACCGGCCTACCAGTTACAACCACCAGACTTTCTCGATAAACAACGTTCTCTAGCCACAGGCTGTCTTCAGCATCAGTCATTACTAGAATTGGTGACCAGTATGCCATCACATAGTACAGTTTTTCTATCATCCGGCTACCACCTTTTGGCTGTAGCTTCAACTCAAGCGGCGCCCATAACGTAGGCTCACTTGCATGTTTGAACCGCGGCGCTTACACCTTCTTGCCGTCGTTGGAAACAGCTACACTTCCCACTCCGGAAGCTTCTGACCTAAAATAATCAAACCAGGCTGCAAATTAGGCCATGCGTCTCTACAAGGTTTAGCTGTAGCCAAATGTGTATGTTTCGCACTCCTGCCTATCTTTCGTAGAGGCTACGTCCTCATCTTCTGTGGCTCCGATAAGGATCGCTTCAGGCGCCTCTTGCAGCGCTGACTGCCCATCTCTTAAATAGCAGCCCACATCAGGAGCCAGTTCTCGTCATACCGGCTTAGGATCCATTCCCAATACTATAGATACCCTTGGGGGATGCTCTTGCTCAACAGCAGCAGCTGCTGCCCGTCGGTGTGCGATGCTGAACCCCTCTCCATCCTATTTTGACAGTCGACCTAAAGCACCGGCCCGCACCACTTGCTATTTTGTACTTCGTTTACAGTTGTCCCTCGTCAGCTTCAGTAAGCTTCCGGACGCCAAGTTCTACGTTGCTATAGAGGCCGATCAACTTTAATGTAACGCGAAAGCACTGGAGCTGCCACCAGCGACACCTCCCCTGTCGTCGCCCACTCTGGCAAAAGCAACATGGAGAGGCTTCCTAACTCAACCATTGTGATTACTAAGGCACTAGGGTACGGCACAAGATCGCTGTAAGTGTGTACATGTCAGCTATGCTCGACAGTAGACACCCCACAAACGCTCACCTCAACGCACGCCAAAATCTTCAATAGCGACAGTGCCCGAGCATCAACGTCTTTCAAGTCGTTCCAACTAAGCCCAGCTCAGATCCATCTCGTTGCTCTCTCCTCACCGACATCCACGTTTTAAATGCCTAGTATTGCCACTGTAAGCAGTCATTTGTGTAACTTTATGGAGGGGATCACTCCGTTGCCATGTGGTGACGCCCCTGCGAGGTAACACATGACTGTTTCCCGAGATTCTGCCCCAACCCAAAGGCCCCAAAGGTGGCGCGGCCGGACTTTTTAACGATGTTTCACTTTTGAAGGCATATTCTGCCTACGCCCATCTGTAAATAATATTGGTCACCCAAAGCGCATTAGAGACCAGCACAACTGCCAGCGGAGTTTTTAACTCTCCCGACACCTGTGAAACATCGTTTGACCGATCAGGTTCGCCGGCTCAATAAATGCGGCTGCTGGCAGTTCTCGGTACATGACTGCCCCCCCCCCCCCCTTCCATTCTGCCTTGAAGTTGCTAGTAGTCGATGATGGGTGCTTTCATAAATGATTGTTTAAATATGACGAGAGTATACGTGCATCAAACATAGTTGCAATAAACCGTGTGAGCGTTACACTGTCTGCGTTACACTGTGTGCGCTACACTGTAACCGGCTACGTGTTCCAAATGTCTTTCTGAATGACAAAATAGACTAGGCATCGATATCCAAACGTGAACTATTTCTCATACATAAAAAAATCGTACCTCTTTGTTTAAAAAATTAAGCCATTTACAACCCAACACTTCTGATGTTTTTTTTTCATCTATTACTAAAATTAACGCAAATTAATTCCTATGTTCGAAAGCGCGGCAAACAAAATGTTTCTTGATTCTCACAGAAGCTGAATTTCTCAATTGGTTTCAAAAAGGGAAATAAAATGGCTCCACTACGCAGGCGGAAATCATTTGGAGCTAACAGTGTGAATCTGAGATTATCAAAATAAGGAGATGAAATATGATCAAGATGAAAAGCTGCAGTAAAAAGTAGATTGGATCAGAAGGAAAGCTTGGTAACGAGTACAGCACAAAGAGTGAGTTTAGGAGGCTCTAGCAGTGAAGGAGTGAGGGGGCTGATCATAAAAAGACTGTTTCCGGAAGTCTGCATTCTAAAGCGAACAAAATAAACAATATTCTTTCAGAGTGTACAACCTAAAATTAACAGAAAGAAATATCTTTTGTAACCCGCTGAGAGAACGAGCCCATTTCGGCTTATGGGTTGGGAAGGAAGCAACTAGCTTTTGTTAAGGAAATTGAGATGCAAGAAGGAGAAGTAATCTGAACAAGAACCTGTAAGCGCTACTTTGCTTGCATTAACGAACAACAATTCAAGCTTTAGGAAATCCCATATAAGAAGGCGGGAAAATATTTTTACACACCATGAGAAAAAAAAAGCGCTGCATAAGTCTGCTTTCGGCCAAAGGAGTGGGGCAGACCATCAAATAAAAAGCTAAATCGCATATTCATGAAATGAATGAGAACATCTAACAGAGCTACTCGCCTGTTCTCTACACTTTGAAAGCAGAGGCTGTAATTTACCTCTGAGCGTCGAATAAAACTCGGCAAATCAAATAAACCTGAACGACAAAGAAACAGGGGGAAAATAGATGCAGCGTCTGCTCAAGCTTCTCAAGAAAGAGGAGTGAGCCAACGAAGAGGTCCAGCAAGGAAGACAGGGCCATAACCTACGATATCGCTCGCAAACATCGACACGCGAGGCCCCGGATTCTGAGTCCGCCGGCCCGAAAACCGCTGTGAGGATCCAAAGGCCTGCAATAAACTACTTGCTGGGGCTCTTGTGAGGGCTGTTTGCTATCAGCTCGTTTTCTTTTTCTTTCTCTATTTCACAGTGGGGCCATTATTATTTACGGCGCTTTTCTTTTGACCCTGCTCGTCTTTAGGCGAGTCACGTTAGGACTCGAACAAGAAGAATAAATGCTTTCAAGACGGAAACAAGGCGAAACATCGTAACCTAGGAAAACAGCGTTGTGAACCTTAAAATAAGACTAAGCTGCCAAAACCTAGACTAGTTCTATTTGTGGGCGAAGTACTGAAGAATAATATTTTTGAAAATCGTTGCTACTGCCTCTGTGCTACTGCGCTAATGATTTTCACATTCGGCAGCGGGTATGTACCACATCTTAGCAATTGTTTTTGGAGGTGCGCAGTTTTATAAAAACATGTCGTCACTTCAAGCACACAAAGGCGGTTATGGAGGGAAAATTATTTCAAGCCAATGTTAAGTAGTATTAGGCATGCCACCGGCCGCGGTCACCAAAGCCAACTGGTCAACGCCTGTTCCATGGCAACCCAAGCCCTCCACGTTCGACGGAGAGGACTACTGAAAATAAAGAAACTAAATGGCTAAGAGATAGGAGAAAAGACATGTTCTAAATGATCATAGGATTCAGAACAATCGAAGAATGCAAGGAAGTATCGGATAAAGTTTCTCTGACCCCTGCAGTCAAGTCCTTTACCTAAAAAAGTGGTAAATGAGTACGCTGATATCGTTAACAGACTCACTCTACAATGCCAGCGCACATAGCCTTCTTCGGAGAATAGATAAGCATGTCCACTTGCACTTAATGCATTTCTACAGTGTGCATTGTATTTCGACATTTGTCCTGGCAGCCGCCATAGCAAGATACCACTTGGCTTCTACACACTCTCTTTACCCATCTCCTTCTCTCTTTCCCTTCCCCAGTGCACAGCAGTGAACTGCACTTTCTGCAAGGGCGCTCCTCTGAACTTAACCAGACGTATTTAACAAGCCTCACAGCTCGGTGGTTCCCTACACAAAAGAGACTTAAACGTTAGAGTTTTTTATGCTCCGAACCCCACTGATTCACTAAAAATGATCGGAAACTAGGTGAGCATGCCTACGTCCGATGACGACAAGCAGATGGTATAAGCTAGAAAGATTCTTTACCACACGATGCTGTTCACCTTATCTGCTCATAGTAAATAATGCGCCATAGGTTTTAGACAATGTCCAGAGGAGAATGCGTACTATTCCATAGGACGCTGTTTTACATGCAGGTGTGACGCTGGTTTACATGCATGCATACCCTGCCCTTTCTGACTATAGTCCCAGATAGACCCCGTTTATTGATGAGCGGATTCCAAAATCCAGCGCTAAGAACGCCGATGTGAGGTCCTTTCTTGTCCTTGAGTTACAAAAATAGGTTTCGGCAACGGTAATTCCGAAAGCACAAATGTTCACACCAAAGAGTGGGTTCTAAACAATATAGGTGTACGATTAATGCATTATGACAAAGTATTTTATGGATAGTCACATACACCATATTGGTGTTGACCTTTCTATTCTGCTGCCTAAAATAATTAGAACAAGTACGGTTTACAAATTTCATGTCACCATAGATCAGACATGCGTAACTTCTTTTTCGTTATGTTAACCGCGACAAGAAAAAAGAATGTTTTGGTTGTACAGGCGTCGTGGGTGCCTGCATTCCTTACAAATGTTTGCTGCAGTGTCCCCACGTACAAGCATAGAAAACAAACATTTTGGGATCGCCGATGCTATGTAAAACACAAATCCTCACTGAAGACGCATGTTGTCATGCAGCACAAAACGTAAATATGCAAATGAGATTTGAATTTAACGAGCGCAATCTCTGGACTTTCAACGCTTCGCTTCACGAGTTACAACGTCCGTTACACGCAAGGCGTGCGTTACCACGCACTCTCTTGCGCCACTTGTCCGTTTCTTTTAATGGAGACTTCCAAGCGACAACACGAACAAACGCGGCCACGCCGCATTCAAGAATCTGATTTGCATTCGCTACGCATTTCGCGCACGTCGGACAGTGGCCTGCGCGGGATGCTCTAAAAACGCCTGCTGTCTCCGCACGTTTAAATTCCACTCACGTCCCTTTTCGCCTCGCCACTGCCCTCACCATTGTAGTCACCAGCGCTTTTGTCGGCGTGCCATCGACATCAGGCAAGCAAAAAACAAATGTAAAAACAACGAACAACTCAACACGCGGCTTCAAGCCACCCGAAATCCCCGCCCATCGTTTCTTGGATACGAAAATAGGACGCGGTCGTCAGCAGCGGGGCTACCTTTGGGTAAATCTAGTTTTAAACATGGCCGCGAAGCGAAGAAGCGAATACGAACAGCCACCGTCAGCGAGTACGTCCACGTTTGGGCGTTAGATTTGCCTTCAACAGTATGCGTAATCGAATCCATTGGTCGTGGCCAGAAAGATGCAAATAGCATGGAAAGAATCTAAAGCTCTTTATTGTACTCGTCGATCTGTCATAGATCAGAATTCTAGGGAAATTAATAGACCGTCATGCAGTCTAAAAGCTAAGCACTTCACAATGGCGTGAAAGAAGAGAAATCACCTAATGTAAGACTAAGTGTTCTTATGAGATACTGACTGTCATGCAGAGCAGCGGAGGAGCAAAGATGTAATTTACTGAGGCGACTTTACGTCACAGAATTACCAATATGTTCCAGGAAAAAGGGCGTATCTGCCGTGCCTTGGTATGGGAAATATCTTGTATATATCTAAAAATGAGCAGAAAAAAAAGGAATAAAGAAAGCAGATTTGTCGCCAAATTTAAGTAGGTTCGGCAAGTTTCATAAGTAATAACATGATTCAAATAGCGTAAACAGTAGGAAGTTGAGTCTATAAAACAATTTGTAGCGTTTTTTTTTTTGGAAAAAAAGAAGAAAAAAAGAAAAGGGGACCTAAAATTGTAGCACATTCCACGTTTAAGAGCCGAAACTGTATGTGTTTAAGAGGAGATGTGAAAACGACGTTCAGGTTCTGTTGTTTTACAAAGCGGATTCTAGAACGTGCATTATATTGTAGCTCATCGTAATGAAGCTGCAGGCTGTGTAAGGCACCATATACCTAATGTCTATGCGCTTTTGATCACCGGATGTCGCTGTATTTGTCGAAGCCAAATGATAAAACGAGACCAATAACATTGATGCTCCTATTCTCACAACATAATAGAAACGAGCGGAAAGTTAAAAAAAGAAAGCAAAACAGCTTTTTGCTGTTTCCCTTCGTTCAGAAAATATTTCTTAAAAAAGTAAGAAATATAATTACATAACACAAACCTTGTTTATTGCTAATTGAAATGCAGAGAGAATCAATGTTTCAAGCCATATTACCCCGGCAAATAACTTTTCAGGCAACACGCCAGCGAAGGTCTTTACCAGGTGAGTATCAGACAACTTCAGCGAGTTAAACATTAGTTCTTGGCCTTTGTGACCTATTTTTCACTTTCTAGCAGTGACCTGAGCGCGAGCCCAACGGAACGCATCAGGCGCCTCGCTGATACGGCTGCCGTCAAGCTGCGCTTCGGGATCTTGCATCACCTACAATAAATGCAGCGTCACCTTATTCGTTTACTGCTCAGTGCCACAGTGCATTATGCATATTTCCAGGTGGGCAAATATGTGCTGCAGACACAACCTATACTTTTGCTTAAGAAAACGTATATGGGCTTTCATGTGAACGGTTGAGGAAGTTCGCATAGAGTTCTAAGGAGAGAGAAGACCATAATATTATATGAACTCGCGTAGCCAGATGAAGGCTCCAAAATCTTTCGACCTACCGGCGCGTTCTGTATAAAGCTTACGCTATACCGTAGAGAGCTGGTTCGGTTGAAAAGGCAACGGTGCTGCTGTGAATACGAATCAAGAAACAGGTCGGTAAAATTTGTCGGAAGAACTACACTCGTGAATTCGTATCAAAATTGCAGCCATCTGCTAGTAATGCTGCAGGATAGTCTTCGACAGTGATTTATAAAAGTTACATATCTACCTTTAAATGTATGCCGTTCGTTGTAAGTAGTTTTGTCAACCGAGAAAAGAGAGAAATACTGCGCTTTTCTTTCCACAAAAAAATAACCAAACGAAGGCGTTTAACACTTTAATAAAACTCAGTGGCTGCCTGGCAAGGACAAATATTTTCGGAATGAAAAGACAGTTTTAAAGGCGCTATAACATCTGACCTTGTGGTCAAGCCTAAGCGCCTTCCTAAATTAAAAAAAAAAAAATGAAACATATTTGACGCCTCTTGCGAACCTCATCGTTTATAAGAATTTGTATTTGCTTATTTCGGCCGCTGCAGCCGCGCGCAAGCTCCGGAGGAGTAGCGTTTAATCGTTGCATCGGATACTGCTTTTAAGCGGGTGAATAGGATATGTTGCTCACAAATTGGACATGTTGCAAGGTTTCTTTTTGTTGTGTTTTTCACGCCTAACCAAACGGCTAACCAAAACAACGAAATATCTGACGGTGACGATTACGATTATCAGTCAGATAAAATCTGATCGCAGCTATTCACGTCGCTCACGTCTTCTTTGTCAGCAACGTAAGACGCTTGTATCCGCTTTGTCAACGATGCAATCCTCTGATCCTTACTCCACAGTGGTTCTGTTTGAAAACCGACAAATGCAGGCAAATAAGGAAAACTCTCATTGAAATGAATATAAGTACACTTAAACACGCTAATTTCCTATGGCCTTTGTGGCGTAATTGGCCAAAAACGGCAGTTCGAATACTCTTAGTCTAGTTTATTTCTTTCTCTCTCTTTCTGCGTTATTATACCATATCCTTTTCTGAACGTGCAACAAACTGTCGGGCAGAACGCCTAAGTATCAATTTTAAGGGTAGGACATGATTGCGTTTAGGGGTTCCTCGGGATCCTTACGCTGCAAATCGCCACACTGTCCCAGACGTAAATATTCTTATGAACACAGAAGGCTGCAAAAGGCAGAGCGGGATCTTCCGCCTCAAGTTGGCCGGTGGCAAGCTGTCCGAGGTCAATACTCTGCATGACTATGGAAGATCACCCGAGACTGAGCGGAACCGTATGCTCCTGGCTGGCATCACCATTTGCAATAAGCCCCTCGGGGTTCCCTCTCCTTGCTAGACTTAAGTTTCGCCCTTAAGTGTATGATGTAAAAGCGTTAAGGTATCCCTAACGATCCCAACACTGCAGTTTACCAGACATTATAATACGTCTGTGCTTCTGAGGGCTATGACAGGTTACAGAAGGGCGCATCTCAGGTTGCACTTCAGGTTGGCCAATTAGAACAGTGTTAAGGCGGTCTCTTGGAACTCCCTGTAGCTACCCAATGGTCATATTAACGCCAATATCTACGTCCCTGATGTCAGAAACGGGCGCCGAAGAACTGCTTTTTTTTTAACATGTCGATGCCAGTAGCATACTACAACCGCCATGGTTGCCGCAAAAAAGATTACTGCAAATAAATGCGGGTAATTTTGTGCTTGTTCAGGCTACAACTAAACACACACACACACACACGCACACACGCACACACACACACACGCACACACGCACGCGC
>JAJIZL010015074.1:0-28316 GCA_023969395.1 Amblyomma maculatum | reverse complement strand
CGGAAGAGTGCGCGAGACTAAACACGTCTCTGTACCCGACATATTGCAATATGGAAACCGTTGAAGAAAAGGTAGGCGCGAAGCGAGTTTCTAACCGAATAAGGGATAGGTGATTTAGAGGTTGACAGATAGGGATTCATGGAGACTACAGTGCAGACGCGGCGATGACGTAAAGATGCCAGCGTTTCTGAACGCCAAGCTGGCTTACTAAATCTTGTTTGTAGTTCAAATAATGTTCGGATTTAGTTTTTCTCGCGCTAAGAAAGCGGCATTATATTTCCTTGCAAAAGTGCGTACTTAGTTGAGAAAGAGCTCGATCGGCTTTATCAAATAACTACTTCGCACAAAGCATCGTCGTAAGGAACACGAGGACAAAAACAGCATTCGCATGTACTTGTGCACATCACGTACTCTCGTGCTCATATACGTTTGCTCGGGCGATTCGCGCAACATTTTGCGCATCCGTAGTTGCTCCGCTGAGAAAAATGTAGTTATAATAATATTATTGCACACGTTGCAATTTTATCTCGTGCAGATTTTCGCGAGTGAAATTTCCGGCGCCAATTTTACCTTGCAACGACCTCATGAAACATCTGTTCGTTGCTCTGCATAAAGCATGCATGCTACCCAAGTATTTGGTGGAGAGTGAAATAAAAAAACCCCGTGCATAGCTTTATATGAATGAATCAGGTTGAGTGGGAGCGCCGGGGCCCAAATGTTAGACGCCAGTTGAAACTTTGAGCTGACTGTGCTCCATTATCATCTCTAAAGTTTGCAGGGATGATGTATCAGAAGAAAGATATGCCTGAAATGGAGCGCCGTAAGAAGATATCTAGGGTGGATGGTTCACGTGAACACCTTAAAACCCTTTGAAACAATTCATCCATGAAACATGCACAGAAGGTCCAACTTTGTAGAAATCTGGCGCGCTTTTTGAAATATCGGTCTCCACCACTTATTTAGTTCTTACGGGTGCCCCCGGAAATGAGTTGAGTGGTTAACGCCCTCGTTTTCTAACGGCTTAACCGCGTTCCAGAAACATGACGCGTACGGTACATAATTTCGTGCTTGAAGCCCCTTTTCTAAACGTCCATGTTCGCCTCTATTCGAACAATTTTTATTCTCACTAAATCTTGCGTCCCGGCAAAGAAAAGAAAGCAGAAGCGTAATTAAGACACAAATTAACTTTCTATTAAATCATCTTACAAAATCTCGGGCCCTTTGGATTTCTCTGTATCTAATTCCGCTAAAATTGATTTTTGTGTTTGTCATCGTGGCGTCAACATGCTGTGCAAGGTCTCGTGCAAGATGTTGAACGAAATTGGTTCTGCCTTCAAAATGAACTTGTGCTAGAGGAAGTTACCGTCTGTCCTGCGTCGATTAGTTGTGTACCAGCGCTATAAGTTCTTCTCTGAAACTTCTTGTTTCATTTCATTGTTTTCGTGGCATCATTTCCTCGTTCCTCAGTCTGGTTATTGCATACAATGTATTTTTCACTGTCATCTTTCCTAATTTTTACATACGACTGAACTATCTTTCAAATTGATTACTGCAGAATTGCGGCTTTACCGAAGAGCAAAAATGTGATACAAACAAGCGAAAAATGCTGAAAATAGGAAAATATTACCTACTTATTTGGTTCCCAGATACCAACGCGTGCTCAAATAAAAAAAAAAAGGCACATGACGGCAGTCATAGAAAGAAAGGAGAATGGGGAGAACACTACAGCACTTTTATTTCTTCAGTTGTACTACATCTAAGCACGTAAAAACGGCATTTCTTCAGTTGCGCTGCCTATAAGCACGTAAAAATGACACTCTAGAAAACGGATCACTCTATCAGCGTAGAACATTCAGTTGCAGCCCAAGATATGGCACGTAATTATAAAAAAAAAAAAATATTTGTGGTTGAGCTCTGCGAACAAACGCAACGGCGAACGAACGCAACTCTCACTTTTTTTTTTTGTGCTCTCTTTCTTAATTTCTGGGTTGATACGAATCAAAAACTCACAAGCCGCATTGCTCGCCAAAAGGGAGAACAGTCGTTAAATGGTGGAGCGGAGTGCAACCGCCAGCCGGTGGGCTGTCAGATTAGGGAGGCGTGTGCAGCCACGCATAAAACCCACTCGCTTGCTCCATGTTTCTTCCCTCTCAGGCCGACTAGATCTCTACACTTACTACTGGTTTTCTGCAGATGCTGTAATATTCTATTGGCGGTAATCTGGACAGATGATTCTTTTTTGTCTTCTTGCTTTCAGCGAATACATGGTTGCAGATAGGCAATGCCAAAGAAAGCTCCAGCTTTTTTAGTGCGCCTCCTTTAGTGGTTAGCGGTAACGCAACTGTGAATAATGGTAGTGAGAATGAGTTTGCTTAATAGATGGTAAATTAAGGCTCCTGCTCTCTTCTGTCTCCCTATTGCTCCTCCGTTTTATTAACGCCTAAGCATTAGGTGGCCAAGTTTTAGGAGTTTGTCATCAGAACATTTTCAGCAGGATTGCATTGTAATGAAAAGAAGAAGGAAACGTCGAATGGTTGTAGTTGGTAGAAGAAAAAATGTCACCAGGGTAAAATTTGGTGCATGTGCTATAATTGGTTAATTAATTAGAGTCAAATAAGTCAATTAGATGCAGAAATATCCAAACGGTTTAATTGCGATGTACAAAGTGATCACGTGGTACCTCAATTTCGGCCACGTGGCCTATGAGAACGTCCAAATAGTGACGCAGCTATGTCGACGTCGGATGTGTTGTCATTGTGCGACGTTATAAAATCGGAAATGAGCGTGTTTGAACATGAAAAAGCTGAATAAACAAATGAAAGTGATCAAAAAGAGAGTAAACGGTGTTAATTAATCAAAAGAAGTATAATTATAGTATACATATGGAAAAAAAAGTTGACGAAAAGTACATAACAACTATATAACCACAAAAAACGCCCTCATGGCCTGCCTAGCAACGCTGGACGTGCTTACGCATCCTTTAATGAGTGCGCACTAGCGATCACGAACGCTTTTTCCTTTTACTCTCTGCTCACTGTCAGGCGCCTGCGTGCGCGATGGCAGATTCGGCAGTTGGAACAAATAATTAATAATCAGTTATTAAAAAAAAGCGCTTCATTGTGCTGATGATTAAATGAAAATAGAAATAGTGGGCAGGTCAACTGAAAGTTGTACCTTTCTGCATTCATTGAGAAATGGGTGCAGTACGTTTCTCCAGCGACAACAACAGCAAATAACACATTACAGAAGCTCCAATCCTGCCTCATACGTCACTTGGACGCAGGGACCTCATCATCGCTCACTTCTGGACTTCATAAAATCAGCCAACCTTTTTCCATTCATTTAATCATTTATTCATCCTTCATCTCATAACCTACTGATGCCCTGAGGCAATAAATATCGACTTAAAAAAAAAAAAAAAAAAAAAAAAAGAAGCTGCGTAAATCATTGAGTTCGCTGTTGAGCAGTTGTTTAGTGTGTTGTTGAGCAGCCTTGAACACGCTAATGAAGAAATTGACCGCTCGTATGCGTAAAGGAAATGACGATTGTTATTTTTCTGCCTCATATATGATTGTATCGTCGCAATGCTTACGGGACAGATACAGGAGTAAAATGCTGCATCTTAAGGGGCGCTGCGCAGGGTAAAATCTGTGGCGGCTGTAGTCTATATATATATCCTTGGCCCCAGCCGACCAAACTCCTTTCACTTTCTCCGGCTGAACCTGCTTTTTACGAGTGTTTTCTTTTATAAATAAGTTAACCATACATGATCTCCGCTCCCGATCATCGATTTTTCTGAGTGAATTATAAAGCGCTTTCTTGTAAATGGGGTTATAAAAAGTAGTTACGTACAACAGGCGCCAGTTGTTTACAAACATACGCAGCACGTTTCGCTATTTCTAAACGCCAGGCAGCCCCTAAATACCGTTCTGGTAGGTCTGTTTTGGTGAAGGTTACTTGTTAATCAAATCAATATTTACCTAAAAAATGGCACTATTTAGCTGTGTCCCTGCTATGCAAAGTTGAGATAGACAAGAAGGAGGTAAAGCGTTCGCAAAAAGGTACAGGGTGATCCACTTCTAGGTACAACACAGCCGCTGCTTTCAAAGCATCATTACGTCAGAGCCGGCCATTCCATAAAGCTAGGCAGCAGGCCATGCGAAGCATCATCTCCGCGTCCCCCTGTGCATATATCGCTTTGCTTCGATAAGCGCCTGCATCCGACGTAATACTGCTTTGAAAGTAGTGACCATGTTATAGCTAGAAGTGGATCACCCTGTACATTAGGTTCTTAGATTTAAGAAGCTTAAATAAAATGATCGTGCAAGGTGCCTTTACTGTACGGGAGAAGAAAGAGCTGTGTTCATTTCCTTCTAAAAGGTGTAAATTACGAAGGCATGTTATGGCACACTTTTTTTTTTTCAAGTCTACGTACTCAATCACAGAGGAGCTCTGAAGGAAAGTCGCCACCGTACCGAAAACAAAAAGAGCAATGAAAAATTACAGAGCGAGAGATAGGAATGACACACCAGCAGTCGCTTCAATTAAAGACAAAAGGAGAAGCGATGAGAGAGAGAGAAAAAAAGGAGTGAATGAAGGGGCGAACCCAAAGAAGGAAAAAAAACGCAAGCGCTGCAGTTAACAACATAGAATATGGTTAGACGGATAACAAACAAAAGCAGGGTGGAAGGGGGGGGGGGGGGGGGCACAGTAAGGGGATGATCGCAGATTTCTGTTGGTGCATATAGAACTACATAAGGCGAAAGTTTTGGCTGGGGCAATGACGAGCGTAATATTTTGCATGCATACGGCTACGATGGCCATACCTTGATGGCTGACGTCGTCTTCGGCAAGAGCGGAAATGAATGCACTGCTTTGTGATACTAAGCTGGGGTGTTTTTCGCAGCGTAATCCCAAATCGGGCATATTTGCTTTTCAGCAACGTTTCTACACATAGACACTATTCCTATATTCCAGCCAGCTCAAACATCCCGCAACACATGATTGCTTTATCTATCGGAGTAATGATTTATGGAGTCGCCTACAACGTTAAAGAACGGCACGAAAGAATAACCAAGCGTGCATGCGGAAGCTTAGGCCGACAGCAGCTATTGAACTGAGACGTCTTGCGAGCTGAGGCGGCAAAGCTAAATTCATATCACGCGAGCACTGCGTCAGTATTGGATGCCGGTTTTTTGTTTTTCGTTGTCAGTACAGTAAAAACGCGGCAAACCGCTAGCGTGAAATCACATTACCGTGCGTAATGAAGGCAATCGATAACGCCTAAAGGCCAACACAACAACAAGCGCAAAGCAAAGGCGACAATATCGGCTGACCTAGCGAGCATGGCGTGAAAGGCGGGGTGCAGGAGAAGTCCGCTAGTTCCAGCAGTGAACCTAACGAAAAAACTATGAGAATAAAAACTACAGGGCTCACAACACAGGGTCATTAGCGCGCTACTGCCCGCACTAGCTTGTGCAGTCATGAGCCAAGTGTAAACAAGTGCGAAACCTGCTCGTGGTAATGGTTGGTTAAAGCCGAAATTCGGCAAGCTATATTTTGTTACGTTTGGTTGCCTCATCCAGAAAAACGACATTCCACGCCGAGTCGTTTAATTACACCCATTAAGAGGAAAGAGGGAAAAAACGCGGAGCCAAGGGAGTTGAAATTGAGTTAGCGTAAAAAACGAATGCAGCAGTGTTCGTTGCACGCCATGTGTCCCCAATGGCAAAACGTTGTCCCGTGTGGCAGATTAAAGGCGCCGAATGTAGCCGTTTTAAGAAACTGGATAGTGTAGGACCAACTCAAAACAGGAGAAAATACTAATGGGGATGGTGAAGCCCCAGCCACTTTCTGTACGTTGGTTTTATTTCGCCAAACCTTTCGCCATGGTTGGGCGTCAGTCGTGGACTTCATTGCTGTGAGGCCACATATGCCTATCAGCAAACCTTTTTCCTGTTCTCCTTTTCATCTTCCAAGATGTCTAGATACCTCTAAAGTAAGCAGGAACACCATAAGAGAAATTGTTTCCTATCCCGAAAACGCTGTATATAATTAACTAAAGTGTATGAGGAGTCTGGTTTCTGATAACACTGAACAAGTAAGCACGAAGAAATCTATTGGCCCCTTGGTTGCCATGCTGTAGGTTTTATATTAGTGTTTTTCGCTGTACTACTTCCTCCAACATTGGGTTTAAGGAATAATATAGAGCAAGCTTTAAGAACCAATTGTCTACACGTTTAACAATCCATATATTAATATTTTCAAACGATTACTAAATTCCGTAGAAATATGTCATTACTTCTTTCTATAAGACTTTGTCTCAAACAGCATTGATGATGCTGCAGTCTTGGTATTTATAGCTATGAAATTACAAGCGAAATCTAGAGAAGATCAGTAATGTTTATAATTCCCTATTTCATGCAATGTGGACAATACTCAAAGAAACATGGTCACAATAAGGACGAAATTAACAGGACAATTGTCACCTGCCTAATACAAGAACCTCACTCGTCTGCCAGGTAAGAGAGAAGTATGTCTGTTGGTTGGGAACACTGTTTCAGTCAGGCAGGAATTGTAAAAGCCAAAATAGAAAAAACATGTATCGTTTTGCAGTGTCAAGTGTTTACAACCAGAACCACAACGGATGCGTTTATTCGTTTCTAGTCATTCTTTCTTTGTATACCGTGCCAAGGCGTTTTTTGACATTTTCTTCAAGCGTTTCAAGGCTATCCTTCTTTAGGACTTTTAAAGTTACACATAAGCACCTACGCGCGTACTATGTGTGCTCCCCTCACATACGAATCAAAATTCACGTTATTACGTATGCTCCGGTGTGCTACAGTCTTCTACTGTGGGAATTTCACGACATGAATGAGATAAGCGCTTTCTTTCTCTGCAAGTGTCAACCCTCAAAGAATGATATCAGAAGGGGGTTAAGAATATCAATAAGGAATGACCATAATGTCATGCCTAAAGTTTTATGAAACATGTACTGTGGCCGCTGGCGTGCAATTACATTTCTGACAGTGTCTGGGCAGCCGAGCGTTAGCGTTGCTAAGTTAACTTCCTGCATATTGTAAATGGTGCACATGGCTCTCGCAAGTTTTTTATCGCTGTCGCCCCCACCTCTGCACTTCTCGCAATTCTCCCCCTGCCGCTTATTACCACCGGCTGTAACTGGATGTTAAGACGTCTTATCGCATTCGCCACACGTTAGCAGTCAGCACCGTTTTTTCTTCAGTTTTGCTGTTTGTTTTTAATAAACCTATACTAACTATTATAACGTAGTAGCCAGAGCCAGCAGTCAGAAAAAAACAGAGTGCATGAGTGAGATTGCAGTGATCGCCTCACCAACCTGGCTGAAGCAATTCAAAAGACAGGGACTGTAGTATCGGTAGCATCCGGTCGATGTCTGCAGCAAATCATATAAAGCTCCTATTATTTTTCCCGTTATCCTATGCCATATGACGCTCACTTTCTATATTGCGGAAACCTCGCGAGGGTTCAGCGGTGTATTTTATTGTTTTTATTCCATCCCATCTTTTTTTTTTTGCATTTTATAATATATTTCGTTTTGACCATGTATACAGCCAGATTTAGAGGTATTTCATTTTACGGCTGTACGAAAAGCGATGCAGTCTGAGATTGATACCCCGAAGGGACGGAAATAAATACTCGGTTGTTTTTCTAAAATTTCACTTCTATATTTTCTTTTCACTGCACACCGAGATTATCGGAGCGGGCGGCGCATTTTGGTCGCCATGCGCCCCTATCTTCGCCCAGGAAATGTAAGCTCCAAAGGAGCTCAATCGCTTCGAGAGTGTCGTACAGAGTGTGTTTCGTCCGAGTTTTCCGCAAGGAGAAGTTTTCAATTTGAGCCGTGCCTGCTCATTGCAAGGTAAAGCATCGAGATTTTATGCGACATTTTTTTTTTTGTTTGCCTATATGAGGCCCTACCGCATGAAACTTAGTTTTCCTGTCAGTGGGTAAGGGGACGTTGGGTTACGATATTTCGTTTGTCACAGATGATTAAATGAATCATATGTTTAAAGGAGTGAACAAATTCCAGCAAATAAAAATTGTCCCGAGTTACGGGTTCAACAGCTTACTTCACCCCTGAGTTCTGCACCTACAATGAGTCACTTGATGCATTAGATAAACTAGACAAACAGTGTCACACGTACAGCTTAGTAGCAACGGTCATATCACCTTCTGACGCAACCATACGAGAAGCCACGAATGACGACCTTGACAGAGATATAAACAAATTTAGTTGTGGCTTAGCTCTGGTTAACACTTGTCGAATTGCGAAAGCAACGGTGGAAGCTTCTTTTCCCTGCTACATTATTCTCCTAGGTGCCTGCGTGTAGTAGGGGTAACGAGAACGCAAATTTTTCTGGCAGGCTGATTCTGATATCACCCTCCCGTGTGAAAGGAGCGACCCGAGTTGAAAGCTCCTGCCCGTGGAATAGAGATAACGTGAATTCACACGTCATGGCAGGCCGACTTATGAGGGACCACGGACACGGCACACAGAGACGAGCGGTTAGACATGGCGTAGTATTTCTTTCGCAATAAAAGAATAAATGCCTGGCTGGCACAGCTGATGCTGTAAACGTAGTATTGACGTGTGCTGCAGAGCTATTACTGGACTTCGGAGTAGAAAGAAAAGATAAGACTTAATTCTGCCAAAACAGGAGGTACGTTTGAAAAAGTAGAAAAAAAAATTGCGCAATGCCCCACAGATGAAGAAGGAATGGCCCAGGCACTCTTGGAAGCTGCGCACACAGTTTGCGCATGATCCTTAAATAGACAGAAAACGACAAAGCGTAAACTTTATCCGCTATTACAGTGTGAGATACTCGGGAGTTTTAGGAGCTGTTTGTGTTATGGGCGCTAAGAGAAAATGAGCTGATAGAGTAGGACAACGTGTGCATATAAAATTTGAACAGATTACTGGGCTCAAAGTGCAAGGAACTGAATATTGCATATTGAAGCATATATTGTATATTTTATATTGAAACAACTGAATATAAAAGATAAGACGAAGCAGCAGGTTTGCCTAGCTAACACCTGACAACGACCGGTCAAGCTGTACATTCTGCTGACAGATCAATGTTTACTGATCAAAAACAGATAAACACAATGCTTACAATATATAATTTTCCAGCACTGAGCCTATTTTAAAATCAATGTATGAAGTAGCTAGGCGATAGGGTGCTGTAAGTGTATACGGCTTATGTACAGTAAGTCGGCATAAAATGACTGCACGCCGGCTGGGAGATGACGGCAGCTTTTCGCTGAGTATGCTTATGAAAGGAACTGCACTTAGGTAAACATTTAATACGACGAGCACCATGCTTTATGTTTCCCACGTGGATTATATGGAGTTCGAATCCAGCCCATAAATTCGTATGGACTGTATGGAGTACAGGAATAGGAAGCATACAGATTCCGTCTGGCGTCGTGCACACTATATAAGAACCACATCGATATTAAGAGGCAAAATATATTGCGGAGCTATAAATTCTAATATGTTTTTGTATATCACATGGCGTCTATACTTATTATTCTGCATGTCCGGCCCAAAGAGGACTTTCCAACACACGTCTGTGTCCGATACGCAAGCTCCTTATATGATGTGGGACTAAATCAACAAATATCGTCCTTGTTGCAAAGCACAGCGTACACCTGCGGCTGACCCTACAGCCTGAAACATGTATCGACTAGGAGCGTTTACTTAACCTTATAGGAAGATGACCCTCAACAAAGAAGAACCGCTTTAGCAGTGTTGGCTCGGTGTGGTCATTCAAATGCGAGGAAATTATATGCGAATTTGCTGCAAAAGAAAGGGCGTAACTGCCGGCTTGTTCAACATAGGCACTGTAAACCCGAACATGCTGCTGATCTGAAAATACTGCTAGCTTCCTAAGCGCAAGAAGCGATGTACGTGATTATTTAAGTCAAAAAAAAAAAAAATGAAAGACATTTTTTGATTATCCAAGCATATAGATATTATCCTAAGGTTGTTGTGGGATTTGAAGGTACTTCAGCTTTATGGGCGACTCAAGCCTTTGTGCACATAAAGTTTTCAACTGTTTTCCCGCTTTTGCTTACTTATAATCACCCAGCCTTCCTCTTTCTTTCTTCTGGATTTTGTTTCCTTCAACCAGTTAAGGCTTGTAAAGAGAGAAATAGATAGCTGTACCAAACCATAAAGTATCACCTGTTGAGTACAAGATACGTAAATTGACAAAATTAAAGTGTGTGAGCAGCCATAATGAGAACGCATATCGATATCGCTATCTACTTGCAGCCTCTTGGCCTGTGCCAGTAACACGTATCAGCAACGCTGGAGAGAAGTGGAATGTTGCGTTGAGAAAGAGGGAAAAAAAGAGGAGAGGAGGGGTGGGAGCATTCATTCCTGAAGAAGTTATTCGCTTTTTGGCTACAGACTTCTTTCGCGGAGCAACGGGATCCTATATTTTGGGCAACGCGTGAAATCTGAATTTGCAGCAGCTAGCCGTACCACCGAGGAACTAAGTGAGCTGCGTTGAGTGAGCCGCTTTTGAAACATGAGCACAAAGCATCAATGAAGAGAACAAGCAGTGAATTGGATCATAAATCCTTCTTTTTAACTCCAACACAGCGTTAGTAATCTGAGGGGCGACGTCTTGAAAAGAGGACAATAATTGAAAAGGATCGTATCTTTTTTTATTCCCGAACGGACCATAATTTTTGGCTGCCTCATTATTTCATAGTTGAAGCATACTTAGGCGACGTCAGCGGCTAATCCCTAGAAGACGGTGACGATAAGTTAAGGAGATCGGTGTTCAGCATAGATGACGGAGAATAAGTCAGCACAGATGACGGAGAATAAGGCATTCTGTTTTTGAGAAAAGTTTCTCATCTTTCTGTCAAATTCTAAGCCTCCGCAGTGTTCACAGCAATCCACGTAGTACATGCGTACGCAGTTACGCTATTTCTTTGTTTTCCTGAGAATACAAATAATACTCCAGGTCATTCTAGAGTGGCGAAAATTCAATGAAAGCACGAAGGCAACAGAAATAACGTTGGTGATTGCCATTCTACATTTTTAAATAGACAATAACTTTATTGTTAAACTAGAGCCGATGAGGTCCAGTGATCGTTATGGCACTGTAAAAATTTTAAACGTTTCGGTGACAAGGGCCAGACTGCGGTGGGCATAGGCCGAGACGAGGTTGACACAAGCTACGCCAAAACTTTCACCTGTATTATTTGCGGACTCACTCAGGCAAACTCAGTGAATCACCAGCAGAGCAGCGACGGAATTACATTCGCGTATTTGCCACTTCACTGGATTTTTGAAGCAGCGAGACGCACAAAATAGCATTCAGGCTGACTAAATAATTGCTCAAATGTATTAAAGAAAACAAAGGCTAATTAGGTATGGACCACTCAACCCAGTTGAAAACGCTACCTAATCGTGTTCTGTACTTCTGCCGTAAACGTAAAATTTTTCAATAGTTTTGTAGTACTATTCTGTAGTTCTGCAGCTTTTTCTGCAGTAGTTTTCTGTTGGCTCTAGTTCTGTAATACTTTAACTGTTGTAACTACAGAAAATGTTAACGTTACTATGGAAAGTTCTGTTGTCACAGAAAGTTTTATGTCAAAAACCACCGAGAAATTTTTCCGTAACTACAGAAAATTTTCTTCAGTTTTTTTCCAACTAGGAATAGACTTAAACACGACAAAGATGGTGATTGATGATGAGTCTTGTCCCGTTTCTGTTTTTTTTTTATACCACCTTAGACAATGAAGGACAATGAAGGAGGACACGTTCTTTCTGATGTTGCCGCCAACTGCAATTTATTTTCTTAGCCACTTTCGTGTACACTACCGTTTTTCGTTTAGTAAGAAAATTACAGCTGAGAAAATTGGCTGAAATTTCTCCTTTTTCCGGCACTAGACTGAAGCTTGTGACGTTCAGAACAAAAAAGTGTGCTTGCCGCAGTTTTGAGATGAATGGCCACGCGGCGTAGCCTCAAGAATCTGGCGAAGCACATTGTCTGTGCTTGTAAAAGAACCCCAGGTGGACGACATTTCCAGAGCGCTGCATTATGGCGTCGTTCCCCTCTGGGATGTTAAACTTTATAAATAAGACAAAAGCATGAACATGGATAACGCATTTCCCTTACGAAATCAGAGGATTGCGGGAGTCGACGAAATCGCTTTATGCGTCGGCGTGTGCGTTTTGGTATTCGGTATTTGAACAGGGCTGAAGACAAGCGAGGACGTGACACGATAATACAAGCATTGCGTGGTTATTTCACGTACTTGTCATCAGAACTTTTACCGTATACGTGAATTTTAAGGACCAAGCAGCCTTCCGCAAGCTTCACTACATACCGAAAACAGTTTAAGAACCAAAGAAAAGCGCCAAAGAGCACGTTGAGCAGCAATGAAACCTGTAGCAGCAACGTTTGTCCTAGGGCTCTGTCACTCTATTATTATCGGTGACTTAAGTGTATCCTAATACCTTTGGTGACGGGGGTTCTTTTGTCGTTATAGCGCCATATTTATTAGATATAGCCCACTTTGAATGTTTGTTCAGTGCCGTTTCTTCACCTGCGGACATCAATGGCCTTGAAATAATGTTAAATAAGAAAGATATTGCAAGGCAGACCCTAGCTTTGCGATTTGAACAGTGCTCGTCCTATAAGCATGAGCTACTTAAGAATGTTGTGAATCTGCACCCGTCCAATTGCAAAGAAAGACAAATCCTGTCAATTTTGAGGACTTTCTCGAACAGTCTCAGTACTCATCTTAATGATGCACTTATTTTGTTTATACCTATGTGTGTAGCTGATTAGCGTAATTTATTGCCTGATGCTTATGCCAGATGGACCCTGGCGGTCTTTATCATTTCCAACTTTACTGCCGGCAGCGTTTGGAAGCTTGAATGCAAGCACCAACACTCGTGCGAAACTTCGGAGAGAGCGAAGAATGATATTATGCCAAGACGAGCTAGTTCTGCCCCATGAAGCTACTAAGTGACGCGGAGCATTAGCGCGGGACGACGTACGCAGGCTGTTACAACAGCACTGCTCTACATCTAGAACATTGTCGGCAACGTCGAGGTCTTGAATAAATGGAAAATGTGTCCAACCAGAGCACATGCTGTAATTATCCTCCAGTTGTTCTGGTAATACGATAAAACCTAGCCAAACGGCTAGTGATGTCTTCCATGCCTGAAACACGTGATCAGTGCGTATAAACCAGCACTGCAGCATGAATTAGGCACATGCCACCCCACGGAGAGAATCCACAGTAAGGAATATATATTCGTTCTACTCTCCATTGCCTTCGTGGTCATCTGTTTGATGCTAGTTTTTGTATGCACTGTGAGTTCTGCAATCACCCGTTCACCACTAGTTTTTCCCAGGGAAGGAATAAACCTCCTCTGCATTTCTCCTTATAGACGCAATTTCGACATGATAGTTTCTCGGATATGTTTATCATATTATCAGCCGACACGTTTTTGCTAGTATGAGCTGACTGGCAATTTTAAATATGTCCATGTCGGACACTAATAAACAGAGGCTCATAGCTTGTGCAAAGAGAGCTCTAACGATAGCGAAGCGGTTTGTTTTTAAATAGAAGGGATGCAACTGACAAATCGAAGTGTATGCACTAACCTTTGATTAGATCACTCCACCGAAACAACGGTGAGAGAAGGCGAAACGAAAGGCAGGAAGGTAAAAGGCGACACCTATTATGCAACCCTACACGCGGGGATTGTCGTATTGGAATATTCCATCAACACGAAACGTTCGGGAAAGAGTGCAAATGACTGCAATACTATCCTTAGTCTTAGGCTGCATCATCTATGCTCCGCAGATGCCAGGAAACGTACGGGCTATTGCGGACAAAAGTAACTGAACCCCGTCAATGTTCAAAATCGTGAAGCACTGTGCGCGGGTGTCGACTTACATCCACTTCTGGTCACGCGTCTCGGCACCAGGTATTTTGGGATATTCATATTCGTGAACTGCAGCGCCGTGAAAAGTCAGTCTGCCACTACGGTGACCGCTCACTAATGTTATTTCTTTTTATTTGCCACTGCTCACGTAAGAATGCACTCGGCCGTTACGGGAGTGTACAGAGACACTGGGTGCAGTATAGAGATTCGTATGCGAGGTAACCATATGTAGCCGGCCACTTTTAATCCTCCATTCCTAATCCCGTGTGGCCTATGTAGAGCCAGCAACATATTTAAGATTTTAAGAATAAATTGATTTATAGACGTAGACAAGCTTTAGCAATCTATACATGTTTCTTGTTTCTCAGTTTATATAAATACTCAGTTGCGTACATTATATGTATCGGCAGCACGCAAAGATGCGCGCGCCTGTGTTTGCATGCGTCTGTAGCAGAATATTGGTTTTCAGCAAAATGCAACAAAATCACTAGAAAAGGAAGGCCACCAGTGCTTCCATATCTAATTCGGCAAACACGTGATCTTAATATACTACTAAAGTATATACGTGTCTTTTAAGCCCGCCTTCCACTAAGAGTCAAGACAGCATACGAACTACGCCATCGATCTGGACAGTTAAGAAACATCGTTTACTTCCGCTATTCTCTTACCTTAGCTTAAGCGACTGTACGTAAAGAAAACACGTCTTCACAAACCTATTTAGCAGTATATTACAAGGTGCATACTTTCTGTCTCACGTAATAGTAGTTTCGGGAGAATGATTGTTGACATGGCGGTCCTCAAATGAAGGCAACGGCAGCTCCACCCGAATTAATTTTTTTTTTTGCTCTGTTACTCAAGCGTTTAAAAAGACTACAGCTTTACCGATATCTTAAATCCTCCTTAACAACGTAGTCGCGCTAATAATCTTCGCGCAAAGTAAATGCAGATTTCTTAACCTAATATTGATTTCCTTTTTCCGTACAATTCATTTGCAGATTAGCGTGCAAAGCTTCGGACATCTAGAGTCTGGCCAAGCCAGACTCTGTTACCTCACTGAAGTATCACATCAGCCTTTCTTGGTGGAGGTGTAAGGGCACCTGTATGGTGAGGGTGCCTGGATAGCACTATTTGCAGCACGATGAACTGCAGGCAGAACTCACCTGCAATGATAAACAAGTAAACATAAATGTTCAGTTAAATATGTAGTGAAGACATATTGTCACACTCAATAATTAAGCATAAAAGAGCCCCCATTTCACTGCTCAGTACGAAAGCAGATCGCGCAAAACGAACAGGATCAATACAAGAGCTGTGCCAAAGCATAACGCTTCGACCACGCTACTTTGCTCGTGGCGGCAGTTTTAGGGACTATTGCTTTTTTGAAATTCGGGAACAACAAAACAGCGTATACCGGCGCGCATGCAGCAGAAACCTAATTTAAACTTTGTTTACACTCCTCTTCGTAAACGACATAACGACAGAAAGATCTTACAGCACCATAAGACATACCCGTGTAGAACGAGGGAAGAATGTGATGGATAAAAGCATTTTATATTCAAATAAAGAAATAATAAAAGGCATCAGTTTAAAATGAGATATGGAACTTTTTCAGCATTTCTGACTGTGGACTCCGATTTCGGTCCACGTTAATTAAAATTTGACCAGTGTTTCTCTATTCTCGGTAATCAGATTTGGAATTCGCGAAGGTCTAATTTGTGAGACGGTCTAATAAAAGTCCCTGTTCACAACTAAATGTTTTTTGTTTTTTTTTTTAAGCGTGAAATCAAACTTTTGGTACGTCACACTTCTCAGCTTCAATGGCGGGAAGTGAAACATCCGCAGATCAAGAAAGGCTTCTAAGAAAAAAACATATCGCACCGCAATGATTAAGGCAGGTATGTCACCCTTTGAGGTAAGAGGAGTGCCCAATCTTGAATACTGCCAGTTAAAACAGTAAACAAACTTGTAGCATACAATAAAGCTTGAGCAGGAGTCCGAGATCAGCGTACAAGACGGGCAACCGTTGTTCCTTAACTAATTGTTGCCGTGTTCAGTTGTGGGGAATGTGGCAAGCTACCAACACCAAGGAAAAAAAATAAACAGATTCCTTTTAAAATTAATTTTACCAGTAAGCTGTGACTACTAATCGTTATCCTATGTTGCAGCGCGTGTACTGGCCTAGAATGTCTTGTGATACTACGCAGACCTTGAGAACTAAAAAGAGAGCATAAAGGCTGTGGTACACTTTTGCTAAGCAGGGAAGTGCATGTAGAAGCTCTATTTACTACTCGTTTAGTTACATTTTCCGCATATTATCTTTGCCTAAAGATGTCTTGTCATGTTTACTTAAGTACTTAAAGGGCCCTTTGGGCTTTTATAGGAACGAAAGAGGTCAAATTTACACCTTTAGTGCAACCTTGTCAAAGGAGGTGAAGGCGATGACATTCGAAACGCAGCGTGACACACTGTGAGCCGAGTGCGGAAGACACCGGCTACTGGCCAGTGTGTATTATTAAAGCAATGGCGCTGACAGCACCCGCTTACCACAAATCAGCGTCAGCGTCGCCGTTGTCAGCGAAAAATCACCAGCATGGCTCTTGCTTGCAGCGGACATGGCCACTCATTGAATGAACGCAGGCGTGCGTGACGTTAATTTCGACAGGAGCTGCTAACTCGGGCGTTTCATTTTACATGAGAAAGTGGTATCGTAATCAACCTGCAAGGACCTTTGCATTCATCTTACCGCTAGGCCACGCAGACACGTTTATGCAGCTTGCTTAAAGCAAAGCTTTATATATCGGATGGTAGCATGTCATACCCTTAAATGTAAAGCTTAAATGCCCCATAATATACATATATATATATATATATATATATATATATATATATATTATGAAGTCGAAGACAGCGGCTATGTATTGACACTGCACTGACATTGCACTGACACTGCACTGAAATTGCACTAACCAGTCTCCGGCTTTGTTGAGGCATGCGACAAGAGCCCTAATGTCACTCCTTTTTTCGCTCCTTCATTTTCCTTCCTGCTGTTGTTGTTTCTTGTCTTTCTCCACTGTCTTCTATCCGCTTCTCTGCCTCATTTGCCTTTGTTTCTTTGTTCCTTTTTATGTTTCTTTAAGATTTAGTAATTGCCTTTTTGTTGCGATTTCTGCTCCTATTATTTTTCTATTATTTACATACAATATACATCTGAAGAACTCTCTATCCCCGAATTATAGGTGAATCTTCTGAGTCCCTATGCTATCTGCTGTAAGTTCACCAACGAGTCCCGCTTTTCCACTATTTCTCTTTTAAGTTTCTAACTCCTTGGCTTGGTTTATGATGGCTTGGCGCAAATCCGCTTGGATGCCAAGCTAAGCTTACTACTACCAAAGCGGCCAAGACTGCTCGGCTTAGGGTCCCATCAGGGCTTTCACCCTAAATGCCTGTGCGGAAACTCATGACACCATTACTCTCCACACAGTCCAGACGCCGCTTGACAGCGTTGAGCACTCAAGTCACAGAGTACAATGTACATTTTTTTTCTCCCACTGAGAGTCAGAAGACACAGATTAATTTATTGCTCGCAGAAAGTAGAAGTCAAGAAAGAAGAATATGAAACCGAATGCGAATAGCAGTGAAAGAAAAATAGGTGCGTTTTTTTTTTTAATATTTTAAATATATAGCCTTGTCTTTCACGAAGCATCTGATCTGACCCAGTATATAGCGCTAGTGTCCCCTCGTACAGAGAAGGGATAAAATGTTTGTCAAACGAAACCCGTAATCTTTAGAAACGGGCGTTGCACGTGCAAAGAGCTAATGAATTGTTTCTGCGTCCCTGCCTTTCGTCCTACTGACTTTACTTTTAGAAACAGCACAACCTGGAAACAACAACACTTGGGGAGAAGAAAATACAAAGGAGACTAACGCCATTTTCAGATGAAAGAAGTTTTTCAGCGAACAGTAAGTCGTGGTGAAAATATTGCAAAACAGCCATCAAGGTGTGCAGGTGAGACGTGCTACTGCAATAAATTACAAACAAAAAGTGTCGTATTCGCTTGCCCCCTCTTCTGATAACTGAGAGAACACGTTGGGAATGTGGTATCGTTTCAGGAAATAACTGAGTAAACACGTTGGGAATGTGGTGTCTTCTCAGAAAATAATTGCCTACATTTATAGCCATTTTCCCACTCCGAGGAAATGTGCCATAAATGATTAGACTTGTACTCCATAAGTAAACGCTGGTAATGAATACTTTCTACCATTGCATGCAAGATAGATATAGGCATATCAGAGAACTTGCGAGCTTTAGACAAACACGTCCGCAACACGGCCATGCCACATTAAAGAAGTTTAAAGCTCGGGTCACTTTGTGATATAGTCATAAGCGGATTCTGTAACTGCCAATTCCTGCCAACAATAAAAGCAACCAATGGGTACGTATTTGTGGTACTTTGTTAGCTGCTTTTTAGATCACAATAATAAGCTTATATTTAGAGCAATGTATTTTATCTCTTGAGAAACCGCCTTCTCGTTCGAGTTATGTGTTCAGACACCAATAAGAACAGCTAGGCCACTATATGCATAAGAAAAGAGAAAGCCTGAAAGGCCAAAATTAGGACGAAGATGGAGGTTTGCTAGAAAGCTTTGCTTGTTCTTCAATGCCAGTAGTTTAGCCAGCTCTGAATCTACAACAACGCTCTCGCGCAACAAGAGTTGGCAACGAGGCCAGATAATAAAAGGAAACGTAATCGAAACATTGTGGGTTTGAATGCAAATACTAAACGAACTCCTGGCGTGGCCATAATACCGATACAACCGCACGCAGGGTGGCTGCGGCTTCAATTTCATCGCAGACAACCACGCATTTGCGACAAGTATAGCATCACGACCTCTCCTCTTCCATCACCTAGCATCCCTGCTTTCGGATTCCGCTCGCTTGGCTCGCATCTTCGAGACATGAATGCTCGAATTCAGAACAGGCCTTTTCAGACACTGTAGAACTGCCAAGAAAGAAAATGGTAGCGCTGGGCAAATGTAGCAACAAACGAAATATTAAAGTAAACAAAAAACTTAAAAGGAAGCCTCACAAAAAAGGCGGCGGGGTATAAGGGCTCCCTTTTTTTGTATTTCTTGGGAGGGGAGTTCACGTGCACGTTTCATTTGGTACCTCCTCGTTTTGCGCACTGTGCGTTTTTTACAGGCCAAATTTGGTTTTCATCGTAATATTGGGATGAGACGTCAGCTACGCTGATAAAGCGCCCAAATGTACATAGATACCTATACTTGTCGATGCTATACCTGTCGAGGCTTTTCAGGGATGCAGAAATCAAGAGGCACAAAAGCTTTTCGTACACTGTAATAAAATAACGCAAATTCTTCGATAACCGGCACATCAGAGTAAAGATAACTTAACATTTCTCTTCGAACTATAAAATCGCTGGACTTGCGCACCTTGACTGATGAAAGGTGCAAGGCCGTCTTAGGTATTAGAATGACACTTCTATTCCTCCAGATAAAAAACCTGAGACCACTTGGTACAATCCGGGTGACCTTAGAGACCAGGCAAGGTATAACTGGGACTTAGACTGTCTAGCAACCAATCTCTCCAAGTGTGTTACGCCCTGGTAAGCCGGTGAATGACCACATGACTAACTCAGGAGCTGACCATAACTAACGATCTTTAACACTTGATCTTGACCTTTGACCTGAAAAGATTATTGGTTCGCAGTAGCGGCAGAGACTGCGTGACTGGCGCTTGATGACGTCATTTGAACATGTTAAATTAGAAAAACTAAGCAAAACACATCTATCGCTAGTCAAACTGTGTTTGGGCTCGTTGAACCACTTCAGATGTTTCCTGCTCAGCCTCTGAAACACAAATAGCGAGCAGTAACGAATATTACTGGCACTAAATGACTCAGCTCATTCCAAGTCTGTTAAGAGAGGGATTGCATTGTAATGCATAGAATCAACTCTCCAAAAATCGTGCCCGCATTAAGTGCAAATTAGTTTCCACAATCAAATAAGCCGACGTTTAGCGGCGGGGTTCTCCAATTCGATTTGATTGCTGTTTGTGAGACCCTCGTTCAGAAACTGAAACATGGAACAGGCAAGATCGACGGTAATCGTGAAAAGGCCGAAAAAGCTTCGGTTGTGTCCTACTTACGCAAGACCAGGCACAACCTAAAGAAAGTTGCCAACAAGCATGCGTGCCGGTTATTGTTTCGGCATCCAATAAGCTGTGGGGGTTATGCCCCCGCACCTGTGGCTCAAAAAAGCGTGAGTGCCTTATAAGACGTACACCTCGGTGTGTGAACTGTTACAAATGAGTGGTCTACGCTATTCCTTTTACCTGCGGAAAGGTGTATGCCGGCCTAACAGGCCGATGCATCAACGAGCGATTGGGGAACCATTCAAGAAAGTTTAAGAATTTTATAGACAAATGTGCACATTTGGTTGCGAACATTAGTAATTGCATTGGCTGCGTAGCCCGCTTAAGTGAGACAAAGATTCTTGGCAAGGGCACTGATAAGACGGCACGTTTCAGCCTGGAAGCTTTTCATATCAGGAAATATGGCGACAGATGCATTAGTAAGCCTTTTTTTTATCGCTCTTTAATGCTGTAGTCTGCTTTTTAGATGCGGCATGCATTTTTCTTCCTTTGAATGTCTTGATTTTGATTTTCGTATTTTTCTAACGTCGCTTGCTCGCGCGTGCGTATCTGGCTGTCTTCACGATTCTTGACTCCTTTCCTGTCTCCACCAACTCTTGTCTATATAAGGTGATGCGTTTCTTCATTAAAACTCCGTTCACAGTTAGCGCTTGTGTCTCGTCGTTCTTCTTTTGTGGTTGTGTGTGTTAGCGCTTTCAAATTTTCCTATAGTCAAAATGAACAAACTCGCCCAAAAAGAAGTGTTAATGACTAAATGATTTTTGCCTGCTGATCTAATTTGTATTACGGTCTCCATGTGGCTTCAGTGATTTCAGTCATATTATATGATTCAGAGATATTCGACTTGACGCCGAGATAACCGCGAACCTATACGCATGTTCTCGACGGTTAAAAAGAACGGCTATTCAGGCCATTACTGCAAAATGTAGACTTCGTAGTATAAATGTGACAGAAATCTAAAGTAAGGCCGATTCCTGTATTATGGAAATAAGGCCTTAGGAAGGCCGAAACCAAACAAACATTGCGTTTTAATGCAAGGAATGTAGTTCAATTGAAATTACAGCCTTTTGTAAAGTATCGTTTTAATGTAAAAAGACACAAATTGTCAGACGAAGTTTTGTTCACTAAAAATATAGTCAAATAAAGGAAACATATATAGTTTCCGAAACACTGAAGCAGCTAAATTTACCGCTGCAGAAACTTTCAAAAAGGTATATGAATTGCAGAAGATTTATTACCTTCCATTAGTTTTTTTTTTTGTTTCCACAGTAAGATTGATGTAATTTTCAGCAGAGTGATTCTTTCAGCATTCGATACCCTGTCATTATTCATACATTCGCTAGCAGTCATCATCCTTCGTAGCACTTCACCTCTTCGACCAAATCACCAATGCTGCAGCTCAACTCGTAAAACATTGTTCCCCTGGACTCCGAAGAGCATTCTTCGACGAAATTGCGCATAGATGGTAGACACATGATGATAAGGGTGAGCGAAGTCAAACAAAAGAAAAATTTTGCAAAAAGTAGAGGACGACTCAAGCGAGCTGTAAATTTCCCCCAAAATGACTACAGGAATCGAATGACCCAGCTTCGGGAGAAAACTACGTTTTCTGAGAAATATTTAAGTATAGGCAGACGCGCTGAAATGCGGGAGCAGGGGAGCTATGCGTGCAAAACATTATCGGCAAAGCAGTTGACATCGCGGCGTTTTTGTCGTCTCCGTATCGATAGAAGGCGCCCTGTTTTCAACGCCGTTCAAAGACATCTTGGAAAGTATAGAATTGAAAGCAGGGTTCCTCCTGCAACGAGTCCATCGACGCGATGTTGATGGAAGGGAATTACATGGGTACTTCTTTTGAAACAAGGGAAACGCCTCAAAAGATGCGATACATTGGGTGCCTTTTTTTCAGGCCGCTAAGGAATGCCTGAAGTGATCATCAAAAAATAAAAGCCTATGTAGCAATAGATTTCCGTTGGCGAGAGACTTCGGCAAACCGGGCCTACGCATTACTTCCATAGAAGAATTTTCTTTTTAAAGGTAGCTCTTGTTTCAGTGCTTCCGCCTCTAGTTTATGCAGACGCTTTTAAAACTGGCACGACTCTCGGAAAATTACTTTGAAAAATTTATTTGAAGGGCTAATATTTTGTCTCTGAAGTGCTTTTTTTTAGAGGGGAGGGGGAGAGAAGAGGGGGAGAGTAACCTTTTGGATTCCTTGCCTTTGATGTTCGGGAAGATTTCGCCGCTTGCAATTTCAATATACATTTAATATACGTTGCCATCAAGCAGTTTCGCACGTCGAACGTCTGAGCCTCATCCTTCTTTTATTTTTTTTATTCAGGAAAGGCGAAATAAAATTGAGAGTAATTTTCAGCGGCTTTGCAACGAGAGCTACATAGGCGAAATGTAACAGCTTGTTTCTTAGCAAAAAATAACATGCCCTCCAAATAAAAATTTCGAAAAACGCGCTTTTGATTATTACACCTTTCCGAAGTTGCTAATGTTATTCAATAGCGTTGAGGGTCTCGTGTCACAGAGAAGCGTGTGTCGGCGCTGTTTTTTGTTTCGTTGCTGCAATGCGAAAAACTACTTAGAAGAAGAGACATATAATTTTTCCGAAAGTATGGGGAATGGAACTTTGACTCTTTTTACTGAGAGGCGACCACGCATCCGCACAACACAGACCACGTTGCTTCTTTCGAGTAAAGGTGCGCCTAGCATATGCTTTGAAGTACGACGGTATGCCAATGAACAGCTGCGTAATTAGGAAGGAACTATTACGGAAATAATGATTTAGTAACAAACTACGTCCCCGCTAATTCTACGCTTTTCGTGCGTGCGATTTTAGTGCCAGCATCCGGTGATCAGTGGATAAACCGCGATAGCAGTATATAAAACGTAAGCCTAGAGTATTGTTTGCCGTACAACTGTACGCTAATGAACGCCCATGTATTAGAAACTAAATTCCTGGAATGAATAAATAGTTACAAACGCCTTTTGAGCATACGCTCTCAAGGTGAAACCTGAGCGCCCCGTGACTATTACTGCACTGAGAATATACTCCAATATTGACCAGTTCCCCATGAATATAAAACAGCATGAGCAAGCCGATTACAGCGTTGCCTACCGCCGATGCCGCGAAGCTTAGGCGGGCTACGTCTGCCGCGTCTTTCTGCCTGTTCTTTTCGCTTTCTCAATGCACCTGTTTTGACAACATGCATCGTGCGAACTCTCATGGGTCGCTAAGATACGCCACAAACGTCTTCAGTGATATAAACGAACATATTTCTGGGCACTAAACTACTAGTATTGTAAAAGCAGAACTGACAGTGAAATCATAATTGCGGCCAGATATTGCTGAAATATTTGATGTAGTAACAACGTGAGGAAACCTGATCTCCCGTTGCCTTGGGTGCAAAGACGCAGACAGCCATCCCCGAGTGTAATAGACTGTAGATAAACATCGAAAAGCAAATAACAAACGCTGCCGAATGCATTTAATATTTCCTGCATGGACAAATTTGTGGATTTTAAGAATAAAATAAGAGAATCTGTGTGCGTGTTTTCATTCCTATAAAATACGCCATACACGCCATCATCTCTCCACTTCACACAAAATATTATTACGTATGACTCTCAAGACCTTGGAAGATGATGAAGTAACTGAGTGTTTAGGTCTATGCCGTCGGCGAAGCTATAGTATGAACTCAAGTGAACAGGGTTGGTACCAGAGGCTATCAACCTTCGGTTTCGCTGAATATCAATGTCTGTAAATAGCTTCCCGTCAATAATATTTCCGCGTGACAAATGCTCTGATTCACTGTTTTAAAGAACAACCGTCCACTTGAAGATGCACGATTGCAGTGTTGTGTATATAATGAACTCGCAGCATTAAACAACCTTGTGGCACCAGTGGAAGATGTCTAGCTCACCTGGTTGGTTTGTGGGGTTTAACGTCCCAAAGCGACTTAGGGCTATGAGAGACGCATGCATAGCTCACCTTTTGTTATTAGAGTATCTAACATGACTATACCATTCTTTTCTACACCGAGCCTTCAATGCACGTGCTCAGCCATTTTCTGCTTTCCTTTGCATGTCATTGTACCATCGACAATTCTCGCTTGTCACCTCGAGAGTGACAGCTAAACAAGCATTGATATTGGCCTGCACTGTCCTACAAACCATTCATGCCAAAACGTCATGGAGCAAAATCAAAGTAACAAAATTACTGTTACTGCCGTCTAGTTTTGAATTTCTCGGGACAGCAGCTACCTTACGCAATACACAAAAAATTCCAGGGCTAATATATTTATGACAGTGGCATAATGGTACATGTAACGGGTGTCTGTTAAGCTTTAAAAAAGAGCTATGTTGCAAGTTCCAGCGCCAAGCAACCTGAATTTAGATCGATAAAAAAAAAAAAGAAACAGCAGGTGTAATTGGCCGGAACTAATGAGGCTGTCAAAAAATACACTGCTGAACCGTGCAATAATGAGTGTATGGTATAATGGGGCTTCTGCAGCATGGTCTCACGAAGTGGTGCAAGAAGCATGATGGTAATAGGAACGAATATATCAGTTTCTGATTAGATATCTGTACAAATTTCGGTCTTACTGAGAAGTTTCAATATTTCTGTGAAAGGGAAACAAATATCGAAACTGAAAATACTGATCAAAGATTAGTTGATGATATTGTGTTGTAAATGTTGTCACGGACAAGCTTCACAGTATTGTTAATAGTCTACGTTTAGTGCTCTTCAGGAGATACCTTCGCTTATGCACAGGTTCATCGTTGGATCAAGCCATACATGCACAAATGCACTCCTCAACCAATTTCATTTTCTTAGCAAACAGTGGAAAAGCGCTTTCCAGACAGTCGAAATTTTGTTCCAAATGTGCATTTTATCGGTGCTGAAGCTTTTGTCGTCTAAACAGTGTCCGAAGACTTCTCGCGTTACAAAGGGTCAGAGTTAGCTATGGTACGAGCTGCGAAAAATCATTAAATATCTATACTAACCGTACGACAGCGTCAGCCGATCACCAATCGCTGCTACGGCCCGGGCACAGATATCTGCTGCATCTTGAAAATAAGTCTTAATTTGCTAAGATCACACCTATGTGGAATCTTTTACTATGGCGATTGCATGATCAATCACTAGCCTTGGATGGTCCGAAATTAGTACTTCGCTGCAGCAGTTCCAGTGAATTAGTTGCCTACAAGATGGAGCATGTAGCATCCACAGCACTGCACTGTTTTCTATGGAGAGAGCAGACAGAAGCACCCAATGATGGAAGATGCTCCGTGACCTCGTGAAAACGACTGCGGCGCCGAGGAAGCGAGGAGCGCCTAACGATCCCGTGTCACCAACACGCCGGTACATCACGGCGTTCAGTGGGAAAGAAGACCTTTCCTTGACGTGCCATTGGTGCACGGGCTGCTAAAGAGGAACGCAATGGCGCACACAACGCCAATGGATGAAAAAGAAGCACGACGCCTTCAAAGAAAGACCGGTGGAACGAAGGCGTCTTGTTTGCAATTCAGGGCTTCTTCTAAGGCGCCATGATTCTGAGAGCGTTTTAGTTTTTATAAAGTTTTTTTTTTTTGGCATAAAGGGAGTGTGCAATAAACAAAGGCGAGGAGAAGTAAAGGAATGTAAAAATCGTGGCCAATCTAATAAAGTCGAGGAAGGGGAGATGACATGGCTTTTCGTCCAAGTTGGAATAAGTTCTGCAGGGAAGATAATAAGAGCAAAAAAGAAGTAGGCGTAAGTATCGTTTAAGAGACCTTGGTGCCTACGTGAGGCAGAACGAGGAAAATAAGCATTCATTTCATTCGGTTCCAGCATTGCCATCGGAGGAAAAACAGGTCGATAAATTTTACAGATTAGGCATACTGTATCACCCTTCCTATACAGACATCTAGACGGGAGGGAAGAATTAGTGAAAACCAAATAAGCCCTCAGACACTTCCGATGGTCACCCAGATGACTGTACTGCGGGAGTTTCCCAGCTACCACTGCCGCATCTAAACTTTCAAATTCCTTAGTAAATACGGTAAAAAGCCCACTTTGAAATAAATAAAGCAAAGCGAATATTGAAATATTTCTGACATTTTTTGCACAGAACAACGGACTCTTTTTTTCTTTATTGTAAGCCGAAATGAGACAGGAGACGGTGCCGATGTAAAGTGAAAGAGGTAATGGCCATGATCGTCACCCATTAAATACGCGGGAAGTTACGAAGTGAGTAGCCTGAATCATGGCCTGCAAGTCACTCGCGTTGAGACGACAGCGTTGAGACGAGAGCCTTGGCAGACGATTTCTGGCGACATTGACATGTGATTCATAGAATATAGCAACGAAAGATGCAGGTGATAGGGATCAACCAGGCGCATGTATGAGATACGGCCTTTTCATATCTTATTTTCTGTCCTTGAAAATTAATACAAAGCTTTGTTAGCTGATTTTATTTGCTTCTTTTTCCCCTTCTCCTGTTACTATATTTCTCTGCTGGACTACAGTGTTTAACTCCTTTGTTTTGCCATCAACACGGCGTAATTGAAAGAAGGTATACTCTATCGAGTATTGCGGGGCAGGGATAAGCGCATACATTTAGCTGCATACAAATAAGCTGCTGCGTGCATATACTCACACGCGCAGTTTTCAAATTCCAGTCGCGAGATATTGCACAGAAATTTTGCTGCTTGCTGCCGAAATATGTATTTTAGTACTCCAAACTTGATTGTCTTCACTAATAACCGTAGAATGCAAGGAATATTGACATTACCCGTACCGAAAAAAAAAGAATAATAACAGCTAATTAATTTGTCCAAACAGCCGTGAGTAGCCTAAGTGCTGCTTGTCTGGCCCGGGAGCAGGGGATCCCGGCTTCGATTCCGATGTCACCTTGCAATCTGACAACTGCACAGTTGGCAGCTGGACACTTGGGTAGCAATCTATGTACTAGTTCATCTCACTTGCCATCGCCGACGTGTCAAAGACATGCTCATGATTTTTCGCTCACAACGACCTTCCCCTTTCACCTACCCTCCTCTGCTTTCTGCCTTACACTCGTACCTGCCCCTCATCTAACAATGCCCACTTCACTCTCCAGTCATCGCAGTAGTACCTTTCACAATCCTTGCAATGCCATGCAATCCTTGCAAAGGGTCGCCCGTCCATTGCAAGCATTACATCCCTACTGCAATAAACCTACGCCTATATAAGAGAAGAACGCGATAGTATTAAGAGGTTCCTTAAGAACTGTGCTCAGCAACATAGCAGTAATTGCAAAAACCGTGAGAAGGGCCGCAGCGGACATGTCTTGAGGCAAAGGAAATAAAACAATACGTTGCCCTTAAACTGTTCCCAACGATAAGCTTATGCGCTGGTTTGCTTTCAACATATTCATAAGAATAAAGTAATAGCATTTATTATGGATAACTTCTGAGGTACATAAAATATCTTGTACTGTTAAACATTTCTGCTGATTTGTAGCAACATAGTTTCGCGCATCATTGGCTATGAAAGGAGCTGCGCGCACGAGTTGTTCTTCAACATGTGATGGCGGCTTGGAATACATAACCTTCTTACATTGTTTTTACGAGCTGAACGCTCAGTTGAGCTACGCGTAAATTTTAAATTCTCATCATAGTATTTTCTAGGTTTTGCATTCTTAAGTAACGGGCCGAAATACAGAAAAAGTATAGAAAAAGCTTTTGAAGAAGGCCTATATCCAGAAAAATAAAATGTTTGGTAAATCCTTTGTAAAAAGCCAGCCATGCTCTTTAATGAAACTACGAAACTTTGTTCTAAGAACGTAAAGAGAGTAGCGTACACGTGTGCTCGGGCATTCACAGAACCTCTGAAAAACACATCGCGGATGCTTTCAATGTAACGGTGTAGCTTTCATTCCGAGGTCTCATTGTGAACAAAAAAGACCGCTCATTTACTAAACTGCTTCAGTCGTCTATTTATTTGTAAAGCTCATCTGCTTCCTTCATATTCATGGCAATAATATATATCAAGGCCGCAAGAGCCACGTGATGCATGCAACACAATAACATCAAAGTAAGAGTTATTACGAACAGCAAAATTTACAGGGCGTCACTGGAGCATAAGGTCTTGCCCAAAAAGGCAAATAAAACAATGACTTTGCGCTTTCATTTTCACACGAAAATCCG